>QGMJ01000673.1:0-18286 GCA_007821545.1 Lachnellula subtilissima
AGTGCGAGGAGAGGGAGAGGGAGGCGCTGAGGCCTACTATGCCCCCGCCGATTATGAGGATAGGGGTGCTGGTTGTGTGGATTTGGGGGTCGGCCATGATGTACGAGTGGTGTATTTGAGTGATTGAATCAGAAAGAAGTGAGAAGGAGGATTCTTCAAGTACTGTACGCTGTAACTACTTTTGTTTTGATCGATGGACTAGACGGATATTGATTGTAGTGCCTGGTCCACAGACAATTCCTAATACCAATACGAGTACAGAGTATCTGTAGAGATGAGATGAAATGCACAGTAAATGACACTTGTAAAGAATTATAAATCTTGGATGGAATAGAGTACTTGAAAAGTAAAGAAATGCAAGAGGCACTGGCCGTGTTTATATCTGCAGATATGCATAAGTAAGACGTCGTCATCACTACTGATATCGGGAACAGAATCGGGGAGTTTGTGCACGAGAGCTCCGAATCTTATTTATTAATAGCCTACCTAGGTAGTCACAAGTGTGGGGTATAGTTTACGCTTTACTATACGGAGTTAGTAGAGCCCTTAATAGCTTTTTACGGAGTAGGTAATCCCAGGTGGGGTTTCTTGTAAGAAATGTAATGTCCTTGTTATCTGAGTCTCTTTTCCAAATCCCGTATGAATTCTAGTTGACTTGATTCTTTTTACACACATATATGTATATATAGATGTTTTATATAATATACACTTGCTTGATAAGTTTGAGAAAAGACAAACGTAGACGCGAAGCTCCGCTCTCGACTTTGGTGGTCGTTGTCGCGCGCCGGAATCTAAGGACATATGAGTATCCGATAGACTTGATATTATGGCCTTTGAAACTGCAATGTGTTCTGGCTCATGGTTCTGGAGGATCCATGAATTCTCTAGTTTACTCTTGAATCTAAGTTGATTCAGAAGTGAACTGGGTTTACTTGTATTCTATTTTATTAATGAATCGTAGTAGTTGTAATTTACTCGTGAATGCATTAAGATTCATGAATAAACTGGAAAATGCGATGTGCAACAAAAAATTGCGATTGGGCGGTCAAGAACTGCAGTGCAGTATTATTCTACCCGGGCCGGGTTGTGGGGGTTGGGTGGGTCTTGGCGGTCAATGAACCAATGAATGGATGAGCTGGGCTTTGTTCCAAAAAGGTTGTGGATGCGACGTGCAACAAAACTCTCCACAATCCTAATATTGTGCACATATTGTACCGCTTCGTAACAGAAATACAGTCCCTTGTGGTCTCTTGGATTGACACTCGCCACCGTAAATATAGGTATCTCAACCAGTGCATCTACTACTTGTTGATTTCCCCCTCATCCTCATGCTGGCTTGATTCTTGAAGGTTGGACTTCACTTCATGTGCTACCATTCATCAGGCTTAATTACAATGCCATATCAATTGTCAATCCTCCGAAAATCTCCAATAGCCATTCTTCTTTACTAAATTTGTTTTTCACAATTGTGCTCCAAAGACTCCTTTTTGCAAATACCTTCACATAACATCACCTTCGTTTTTCTTTTTTTGGAATCTCTATCTTCTTGCGATCAGTTTGTCTTCTCTTTTCTTGAGTGGGGACTCATTGGCTCAGATAACAGAGTGCCCTTCAACTTTATACCCTTCAACTTTAACTTCAGTGCCGTCTTAGTTAAATTTCCACCAAGTTTCCAGACTTCGTAAGTCATTTGTCATTCACTTTCTCTCCCGAGCAACTATGGTCTTGTCTCTCAAATCCACCCCCTTCACCTTACTGCCCAGGTGCAGCCAACTGTGCTCAAGTTAGAAATCACTTCCTAGTCCATTCATTTTTTTCAGCATGTCAGATCCGTTTCCTAATTCAAGTCGGCAATTCCGTTGACAAGTCAAATCACAGCATCGATTCCGCACTTCCACTTCCGTGCATCAACTCAATTGTGTTCTTGCATCCTCACCCTCTACATTTTAGTTCTCAAACCCCTATTCCCAACATCATTCACTAGCAAGATCTCCATTCACTTCTTCAAATCAAGTCCTCCAGTTGACCTTTCAGCAGACCCTGGTTGACTCAACATGGCTCCTCGGAAAAAGAAAATTCAACCACTTCCTAGAGGAAAGGTAGATGGATACGCCAAAAAGCCAAGCCATGTCCCAAAGAAAGCAGCTCCAGCGGCCAGTACCCGAGCTTCCCAGAAGCGTCCCTACGAAGCCGACGAAGAACAACAACCAAATCCCTACCCCATAAAACGCGTAAACACCCGCTTCAAACGCCCCTTCCAGATCAGCCGCGGCAGCCTCTGGCGCGAAGACATCAAACCCGAAGACATCGAAGAATTGGCCAAGAAACTCCAAGAAGACTCTTCCAGCCACGCCACATGGGGCAACACCTCCCAAGACCCCATCGTGGGCAACAAGCGCAAGAAGGGAAAGACGACGGCCGTTCGACGGGGTGCAGATGGTCAAGGAATCATGTCGTACATTGAGATGCGAGAAGATCTGATCGCAAGCACTCGCAAAGCCATCATCCCCAATACCCTCGAGCGCACCCCTATCTTACAAGTGCCCCTCGAAGTCCGCGAGCGCATCTATGGTTACATTCTCCAATACCCGAAGCCCATCCTCCTAAAACCGGACTGGACGACTCCAGAACGCAACATCTTCGTCTCGCACTCCATCCTATTTACCTGCAAGCAATTCGCACACGAATGCACCTCCTTCCTCTACTCCCAGAACACATTCCAAGCCCTCCTCCGCCCATCCACCAGCCGACAGCGCATGTACGACGACACGCCTCTACTTCAAGCAACATTCCACCACCTCTTCCGGCACGTGGTTCTGGAATACGCAAAGGATTGCTGGAGCATCGACTGGTTTGAGAGAACAGCCACCAGCCTCCAGACGCTCGTCGCCGCAAACCCCTCTCTAGACTCCCTCACGCTCGTTCTCTCGCCCAAGAAAGTAGGCCTGTCCACCACAGCGCTGGGCATGCAACCCAACCCCATTACGTTTGCGGACTTCCTCTGGGACGGAGGAGTGGTCATGCAGGCTATTTCGAAGCTTTGCCCGAGAACGCTGAAGGTCGTGGTAAAGAAAGGGGCGAGGAGGTTTGGCATCGAAGTTGATATGTGGGGTTTGAAGATATTGATGCGCGGGCATTGGGAGGGCGCTAATGAGGTTGGGGTGCAGATGGCGGAGGATAGGGGGGTTATGGTGCGTGAGGAGTTGGGGGATCTGAGGGCGAGGTTTGAGGAGGTGTTTGAGGATGATGGGGTGGCGGTTGCGGTGGGACGGTGTACTGTGCTTGGGGAGGACGAAGGTGCTGTGAAGGTAGGCCATGGTCAGTTGCGGGTACAGGAGGGCGTGGACTTGGACGGAGGAAGGGCAGCTGCTTTAACAAGTGCGCAGTCTTTAGATGGGAGTGGGGCAATTATAAATATGGCCTATCTAACATCGTCAGTGGGCTCTTCGAGCGCTTCGAACAGGGAGCAGGACGATGTTTGGACCTTCTAAAATATGGCTGCGGGTGGTTTGAGCAAATGGGGTGCCCGGGTAACGAGAATGTAGTCGTTGTTATGCGGCAGCTTCCACGGCGCGGTAACTTCAATCTTTACTCTCCATTCAAGACAGATCAGAGCAGCATTAACATAAACGTCATCCGGAACAGGAAATTCACTCTTCGCACCTACAGAACTAACAATATAATACATAGCACCAAATAAAAGCCCCTCATCACCAATTCTAGTGACAGAACTGCGTACGAATGCTCGTCTTCCTTTTCTCAATACCTAGTCAGTATTCTTGCAAGCAAATTGAGCAGTGCATATTCTCCGATCTCTGATGTCTGTAAATACAACTATATCAAAGAGCGAGTGAGTGTTTCTCAGCAAGGAATCCAGAGGACATATATTCTGCCGAAGCTCGCTACGAGTAGTACGAACGGAGAAAGTGATATAGTCAAAGACGAACCATTTTACTGGAACATTCTGAGCACTGGCCAGCTTCATCAATACTTTAATAATTTTGACATAAAATCTCTCAGAGGAAGTATTGGATGGATGGGGTATTGTAGAGATTAGTCCCATCACGCTGTCACGGCTTGAGTAAAGCAATACATGAAACAGCATATTCCACTTGGATGAAAAGGAGAATGGCAGGTGAAATTCACGCACCTCTCTCTACCAAATACGAGACAAAAGGCAGGAAGTACAACGCACAATTTGATTTGGTGCTGTTAGATTGATTTTAGCTTTTGATGCAAATAAATTCTTACAGCTGGGTTATGGAGCAGTAAAGACACAAATGTCAAGTGGAAAACTGGAAGACCAAATATTGAAGATGTCGCTGATTTGATCTCCAGATATACATTTCTTGGTCTGAGTCATAGAGTAAAATGACAAATTGGTTAATGTGAGGGTACAGACGCATTGCCCGCTTGACTCTCCTTCTGTAATGGCCCAACTTCCGCAACCCCCATACCCCCACTGCCGTAGGTGGTAATTGTGGGTAGTAGTGTTTATTCGACAACCTACTACAAAACTACATTTCTGCTGCCATGCCGAGGGAACTATTTCCGCAGGACCAAGTATATCATTCAAGGCCAGGCGCAACACTGAATCTAACCACTGACGTGTCCAAAGTTTCCGAATCCACCAGGACAATCTCGCCAGTCTCCGCAAATTTAGGAACCGCAATTAGCCGGACCATTTGCCCTTCAGGCCCCTCGATCATCGCAGTGTCGAATCGAGGCTGCGAGCCTACGAGAAAGAGATGCGGGCAGGTATTCAAGACGAAAGGGTCGTCATCTTGGAATGGGTAGCTCCCTAGATACCGTTAGGTTATATACCTCTGAATAGACAAATGAAGCTGCAAACTTACATAATGTATCCGGTGCAGTTGGTGCACAACATCGCCATCTACACATTGCCTCCATCATACCAAGTCTATCCTCACTCTCCACATACTTGAAAACATCATCGACATTTTGCCCACCAGTTCCCAACACCTTCCAACCCTCGATCTCGCCATCCCAGGGATTGGTGACGGTGTCGAACCAACCAGCCTGTTTCTCCTCGCCTGCTGCAGGTGGCATGCCACCATATGCTCTTGCTTGCGGAAACATAGCAGCATGTATCGGTTGTTGAGGAAGACTGGCATTCGCAGGATCCGTATAACCAGGAATTAACGTAACCGGTAGGCTAGGCAGCAAAGTCGCAAGGAAGTTATCAAAATGCGCGGTAGGAGCAGGATTGTATGCGCTACTATCATAACCATATTTTTTATGGGCGTTCTTCCTCGTGTTACCAATAGTATCATGGGAAACAGAGTCAGCATCTAGAGCAATAGAGTTGCCCGCTATGATGAGTCTGCTAATTTGAGATACAGTCTCCTGGGTTACGGGATCAAGAGCTTCGCCGAGGAGAAATTCGGCGAGGAGGTTGAGTTCGAGGGAGTGGGAGGCATCTGTACCGGAAAAGCTGAGACCTGAGACAATGGCTATCTTCTTGCCATTGCTTACTGGCTCAGGCTTGTCCATGTCTTCATCTTCGTGCTCTTCATCTTTTGTGTTCTTGGAGGGTGGGGAGGAAGTATGCCAGCGCTCGGATTGAGGTGGGAGATCGGGTACTTTGATATCGACGACTTCGAAGTCTCCATTCGCGTTCTCGGTGCCCATAACTGCTATGATACAGCCTGTAACAAGCATCTCGTTTGACATTGACGATCCAATCAATCGTAGCCGCCCCGACTCATCTTCCAGCATTATAAGATCGTCTCCTGAGGGTGATAGGTATTTTTGGCGCGGAGGGGGAGCTGAGATCCAATGCTGGTCCAATTAGTATCATGAATAAACCCTAGAATGTAGAAAATGCTCACATCCTTCGAGATATCATCCAGAATATTGGGTTTCAGTGGCATTTCCATGTATATCGTGCCAATCACCCAGCATAGCTTCCCCTGCCTCACATCAAGCACTCTATCAACCCTCTGCACCGTCTCCCCCGCAATTTGGAAATCTTCCCACGCATCTGACGCAATCTTCTCCACAGCAGGCTTCAGTTTCGTTAGGCGCAAGAAGTAAATGTCCGCAAATTGTTGCTGGTAATGCTTTTCCTTTTCCAGCGCGTACGTTTCGTGGGGTTTGTAGGAGGTGGACGCTCGCTCGAGGGCCGCATAGTTTTGATCTCTGCACATATTAGCTACTGGATACTAAATAGCAATGGGAATTTTACGATGGTGCATGAAGGAAGTTTCCTTCTTCCTCGAGGACCGCCATGTTGGTTGGTTGTTGTTACTTGTGGTACCTTTAGGAATTGTTCGAAGGCGTTAAACGCGTCGAGATTTCTCGGTTGCAAACCCCGCGCCATTTTCGTGTAAAGGGGCATATCACGTGAAGAAGCCCCCTTTTCTATAAATGCATGCCAAATCCGGTACCATAATGTATATTTTCGGAGAATAAACATATCTAAATCATAGAATATAGCTTCTTTGTGTTATTGACGGAGATCCCACCTACCGCTTGTTGGAATGCAATACGTTTGCAAGTGTTACAACATTCCAGGCCCATTTCGTTATCAACAACTATCCCTCCAAGCCAACTTTGATCTTCCTTCCTAATAGTAGAAACACACTCTACCATCCCCTCCTCGCCCAACTAGAAAACTCCCAACCGAACACCAAAGTCCCGATTGCCAATTTGCAAAGGCAGCACAACAATGGCACGCTTCACATCTCTCATCGGCTTCCTCTTCGTCTTCCTTTTCGGCACCCTAGCATTATCGCAAACAGAAACTCCTATCACCATAGCCACAAACACCACATAGTATGTTCCACTTCTCTCCTATTTCCAGTCATTCCCGACTGATCACAAGAAACGAGCAGTACAATGCCAACCCAGCCCTTCCCTCCGCTCTCCAACACCCAAGTATCAACAACCAAGGCTGGCGCTACATCATCCGGGGCAGTAGCAAGCTCTTCTGGAAAACCCGGGTTATCTGGTGCGAATAGTATACGCTCAATTGATATCTGGGTGGTTGCTGTTTCGGGTGTTTGCGTTATTGGGGGGTTGGCTTTAGGTTTGGGGATCTGATATCAGTCAAGGATGACGATGAGAACTTGAGAAGGAGTAGGAAGAGACGAACGGAGCTTTGGGTATGTGCTTTAATATGGAAGGTAGAAGTTATATTGCGACTTGTTTGAGAATAGTAGCTTGGAAGAATAGAAAAAGAGAGCGTTTTTAGGGTATCTGCTTTAACTTAGGAATATTATTGGATTCATGGAGCAATGAATTTTAATAAGAGTATAAGTAAACCATTAGAGACAACGAAGTCATGATATTATACGTTATGTAAAACTCTGAACTCGAGTAGGAAACCGACTTGCCTACTCAGGCTAGCCGGAATATTAGTACACAAAAACTCATTCCTTATAATTGCCGCTAAGCATGTTAGTGACTATTTTCAGGCGCAGCGTACTACCTTAAGGCCGAGAAATCTTTCTAGACATAGAATGTCACGGTGACCACTGCGAGTCCCAGCAACAAGAGCTGCACGGACAAAAAACAAAAGTAGTACGATGGCAGACGGACTGGGAATAAAAGCCCAGGAAGAATCTCACCACAATACATAACGATCAGATATCTACCAGCTCGCCCTCTGAACCCACGCTTGCCACTCTGACTTCACGAGCTAATTGAGAGGTAAAGCCCGTTGTGTATCAAACTATCTTTACTAAGTTGCTATACTATGTGTAAAATCACCCAAACCCGACCACAGGGTATCTCTCTACAGTCTACAAACTCATAGTAACAGTCATACTATTCGAATGCACAAGCAGAACCGGCGGACACCCCTTACACAGGACCTCTAAATCCCCCAAGTACACCGCACAAGCCTCAGCACTCTGGCTTGTACCCTCCGCCGGACTCGGTAGCGTGGTGAACATAACGGCCGTCTCGCCGCTCTGAGACCGCATTAGCTCGTTGAGGATTAGATGTTGAGCGCGGCAAGGTAGGTCGTTGAAAGATAGGGGTAGGGCAGCGGTGCTGTAGGTGGAGCCGCGGCGGGAAGATGAGCCGCCGTTCTGAGGATCGATTTCGTTTTCATTTTCGGGCGAGGAAGATGTGGAGACTTCGGAAATGTGGTCGGGGAGTGTGGTGGAGGTGGTGGAGCGGTAAGCGGACGGGAGGCGTTGGCGCTTGTGTGGGGGAGGAGAGGGAGTGTCGGTGAACATGATCGAGGGGCCGGGACCGTCTTCGGTTGCGACTCGCGTTATCGGTACGGGTTTGCTTGAGAATTTGGGTGTGGAAGCATGGCGGGAGAGGGAGGGGCGATCAGAGAGGACGGAGGAGGGGCGCTGAGGTTGGTTTGAAGTTGATGCTTCTGCTTTTGCTATAGCCGGTTTGCTGAGTTCAAGTGCAGATGTTGGTCTGCTATCCGAGGCGTCAGAGCTGGCTTTTATAGAGCTTGTGAGGTTTGAGACTGTTAGTGGTTTGCTGCTCGGTGTCTCGGGTTGAGGGGGTAGATTCGGACCCGAAGCAGTGGGTTGACGTCCGGGTGAAGTTTCACTCAATCCAAGAGTTGTACTTGGCTGGGTTGGCAGAAGTCGTCTGTCCGGCCGCTCAGGAACTTTGACTTCTTTTTCTCCGGTTGACTTCTTCGATGGTGGAGGGCCCCGAATACTATCACCATGGCTTCTCCTGCGCACCAACCGGGTGATATTCGGTGGCGCATCATCCTCCGACTCGAAGTCATCTATATCTCCCTCACTTGCAGCACTCTCTATGCCCTCGCTTAAATTATCCGTATCGTCATCTACAATGACCTCCGAATCAGTACTCACGCCGTCTGATTCGCCTTCCGAATCCTCGCTTGCACTTCCCTGACTTGCATGCTGGCGAACAACGTCGGGTGACAGATTATGAGTTCTCATTCCAACTCTAACTCCCAGCTTGGATATCCCACTCATAGTAGGTTTTCTCTTCGACTTCCGCAGTAACTTCCGAAGCCCGAGGAAACGCTCTACTCGCTCTCCGCGCGGGCCTTGCTGGAAAGAAGACTCCGGCCATATTGACCCTGTGGTGAAAATGCTGGCCATGTCCGACAGATCTTCTCTTGCTGATGACCGGGCTCGGTTTCCACGGAACTTTTGGATTTCATCCCACCATTCCTGCCCTTTCAAGCATTCTTCGACTTCAGTTTCATGTTCCTCGCCCGCACTCACCCCATTGACGATAATTTCATACGTAGGTAGGTTCCCCGAAGCTAACCAGAATACCAGGACTTCCGCCTCGATTCGCAAATTTTCAAGGAGAGATTGCACCCTACCTCGTTCTTCTTCGACGTCTGATTCATATTCAACGAATACGGCTACGCGGACTTTATAGGCCTTTTTCCAAGCAGGCACTGTATTCAATATTACTCCAAGCTGAAGAATCAATGTATCTGGAAATCACGATTAGTTGCAAATCCGCGGTTTAAATTTGCAGCCCAGACTCACATGTATCAAAATTGGTAGTCAGGACATTATGCTTATCATCCCCTTCAGACGCAATCTCTGCTGACATCTGAATTGGCCATAAGTCGATGTATTTCTTGGTAGATTCGTCCGAATCCTTTTTCGTGTGGGGAAACTCCAAATCCTGGAATCCCTTCGCAACAGCGACATTGATCTGTAAACGTAGAAGCAAATCCTCGAGAACAGTCACATAGCTTGTAAGACTCAGCATTCCTTCTGTCTTGCAGGAGTCTGTGGGTAGATCGCCGGCCATTTTGGCATCTGTGCTATCACGGCGGGGTCGCTTTCGCACTTGCTGGGAGTCAAAAGAAGGGGATCTGCCGGTCGGAGACCATAACATTTCAGGTACATCGATTAGTGGTTGGTTTCTCCTCAGATCGTCAAGGTTATAGAAACCCATTACCGCAATATTAGGTCTCATACCTCCCAGCCCAGTGCTGAGAACAATGTTTCGCGCTCCCCACTCGAGACCTGGAGAGATGGCAATATTCACGAAAGCCTTGATCTTCGAAAAATCGATATATTTCGTCCATGCCGCTTGCTGTCGGCGTGCTTCGGGAACCGAGCCAGCAAAGTTGTCTGTAACAATCACATGGCCAAGTACGTAGAGGCCCCCTTTCTTTAGGGAATTACAAAACTGTATGAGTTTATACTGCCGCCGAGGATCGTTTACTAGGAGAAGGATTTGTGGCCGCCAGAATTTGACGTGCTCTTGCTTCAATCGGAGTAGGTACTTTCGGACTTGGTGGTAGATGAGACTCTGCGAAACATCGCCCCAACTCTTGGGCGGGCTAGCGTAATGGATGATGAGGAAAATGAAGATTAAGATACCAACGCATCCAGTAGCGTAGAGACCGTCCACGAAGAACATGGCGGTTCCTGAAACAAGTGTACCAGCTAAAGCAGTCTGCCAATTGAAAAAGTGGAACGAAGGTCGAAAATTGGGTGCAGAGCCTATGCTAAGGAGGAAGCAAGCTAAGTTCATCACAAGAAAGGTCATCTAAATCAGTTAGTCGTTACTCCACCAATATTAAGACTTTTGAATGAAGATGAGCTCACAAGATATGTCATTGTAACAAAAGAGGCGATCTTATTAAGGTCGAAAAGCATAGTAAGCTGAGCAACGACAAAGGTTGCGATGATAGCATAAGTTGGTTCGTCTCCATTTTTTGTCCCCTGTCCAAAGACCGAGAAGCCTGGAAGAAGATTGTCTCGCGCCAAGGCTTGTAAGAGCTTGGCGGAACCTATGACGCCCATTAATGTAGAGAAAAATGAACTTGCAAACTCTCCAGCAAGAATTACCACGCCTGAGATGTTTGTATCCTGAATCACGTTGGCATTTCTGACAAATGATGATCTTGTGGTCGTTGCAGCCATAGCCAGAATGACGAGAGTATACAAGACGAATGTAGTCCCCAGGCCATACAATGTACCTTTAGGAATTGATTTGCTGGGATTTTTCAGGTCTCCAGACATGCTAGCTCCAGCAAAAATGCCTCCTGTTGCAGGGAAGAGAATGCCAAAAAGGTCTTGAAAGTCCTCTTTTCCATGAAGTTGACTGCCTGCAGCACCTTTCGTAAGCTGGGGTTTAAGGTTACCCAGGAAGGTAGTCAAGCTAAGACCAGTGTAATCGATGCCCAATTTCCTGCTTTCGAAGGGTGAAACGATAAGAGCTGAGAAGGGAATGCTAAGAGTAGCAAGTAAAAGTATGACTAGTAGCCCATTACTAGCACGGGCGAAAATGGACGATCCAGCCAGACAAATAGCAGTGCACAGCACTAACACTATTGTAGACCAGAGGTAAAGATACCATGTGCTTTCTGGGAGGATATTAGACCAATTGCCAGAATCAGAACCGAAATTTAGCTTGATGCAATCGATAAGACCAACAGCATTCATGCCAGTATTAAAGGCAAATCCAAGGTAGAAGACTACTCCAATCGAGCCCCCAAACTCGGGTCCCAAGGATCTCGATATCAGGTAATAAGCTCCGCCACCACGGACCGTACCATTAGATGCAATTGCAGACAAGGAAAAGGTCGTGATAAGGTTAATGGCGTAAGCGGCAACTAGCATTCCCATTATGCCATAAACACCCGCTTGGCCTGTAAACCGTTAGTAAAAGTTCGATGAGTTACCTATTCTGATATGTTTTCCTCGTATGGCAGACAGACCTAATAGAAATCCAAATCTTAAGAACATAAGGATACTGAGCACGTTGAGGCACGTTGGTACGTAGACTCCTGAGAACAAGCCCAATTTCTCACTGCCTCCAATCGGTCGAGGACCAAGTCCAGGTCTTGGGGCTGCCGGATCTCCATTTGCCCTTTTGCTCTCCATTTCATTGAGCTGTGCGGTCAAAGAACCGGGTTCCATTGTTTCCGAGACTGACTTCCTCCGCCCACTAGCAGATCTCCTTTTTGTATTCTGAGAACCATTGCTCCCATCATCAGAATGCGAATGCAAGCGAAGGAGTCTTTTCGTGAAGGCATGTTCTCGCGGGGGAGGAGTCGAGGCATTCGTGGCAGGCTCATACGGATTCTCGCATTCTCTCGAAGGGGAGTCCTGCTCTTCGGTAATATTGGAATAACGTCTGTTCAATTCGCCAGCATTGTCTGTTGCCGTACGAGACCGGAAGTTAGAATGAGAGGAACTCTGCAGTTGGGGTCGAGCCGAGCTAGACATGTTTCTTGTATACCGTATGCAATAGATAGCAATAGCAATAACAAGCCCTTAATCTCCAACCGGAAGGAATTCCTCGCTTCCCATATGTCAAGATGGTCGAAAGTTGGCACGCAGCATGATTGATTGACGATGTACAAAGTGGTAGTTACTTGCCAGAGGACTTGCCCTCCCCTCCCTCTCACTGACTTGATGATCCCTGCCGTACTGGAAACGTCACAGCCCGCACCCACAACCACAAAAACGCCACTGCTTAAGCCGGTGGTGGTGTGCACGTCTAGGTGAGCGAGGTACTCGAGCAGAAGGAGAAAGGGAGCTGTCGTATGTAGACGGTATGTGCAGTATATCTTGTAACTTATATCTTGTATAATTTGTAAACAAATGCCGCAGTCTGGCAAGGCTGTCAGAATCTCTATTTACCAGGAGCCAGGCCAGGCCAGGTCAGGTAGGTAAGCCTTGAGCCGAGGCACCAGTGTAAAACGTCTGCATTGATTGGTCAAGTTTTTATATCGCTATCACGTGGGCGGAGATCTGCTCTTGCAGATATCTCAGCAGGACAAACACAGTCTGTTGACTCTGTTCTAGTATTCTCTCAACCGCTCTTGACAGAACGGAGCAGGACTTGTAGGATCCATCTTCCTTGATCTATACCTATTTCTGCTCCTTATCAATAGCACAAGCCCATTCATTCATAGTCTGTATCCCCATGCAGTACCAGTACTACGTGAATCATATTGACCTTTCGCCAGAACCAGTCATTTTCTTACCTGTGCTGCAACGAGAATGAGATAAGAACCTCGAATTCTTTCCATCATCCACACCCTCTCGCTCACCTAAAAACAACGACGCCGTCATGTCGACTCCTCGAGATGGTGCTTCGTCCTCACGACCTCTGCCGGTCCCAATGGCATCGTCCCCAGGCTCCAACAGAGGCCGCTCCTCGGGCAGTCCCCTTCCCAGAGCTGCTTCAACGGCTCGATTAGCTTCTCCAGTACCTTCGCAGAGCACGGTTGGCACGCCACAAGTCCGCCAAATACCTACTCCAAGTCAAATTGGGAATGAGACTCAAACGTCTGGCAATATAACCCCTCTCGCCGGCCCTGCTCCTCACTCGTCTCTACCTGGGCCGGGCGTGTCAGCTCTAGCAGTAGCACTCTCGAATTCGTTTGGCCATTCGCCCCCCAAATTCGGTACCCCTCCGCTTCGACCCTTGTCCCCAGGCACTGCTGGCAAGGACTTACCTCAGTCGTCGGGTCCACAGAGCAACTATGGATCATTTGATGCGAGAGGACGGTCGATACAAGGAGCACCGGGGTCGATTGCTCCAAATGCATATGAAGACCCTGATATTGTGAAGCGACATCTAGTTCAGCCTCCAGAAACATCACAAGGACAAGGGGGCGATGTTGCTCAGGACGGCATATTCGGGGGCATGACATTTCGAGGGCCCTCACCAGCAGGCAAAGGGAAGCAAGCAATGGAAGACGTAGCTCCTGGACTAGACGACGACGAATTTTCAAGTTTGCAGCTTCAGGGAGGTGATGTTACACGGCCCATATACAAATGGCAAGAAGAAGCCCAAGGGCGAGGTCGAGGTCAAAGAAGTCAGAGTTTCCACCTTTCAAGGCCAGTCCCGGAGCATGACATTCTTGATATTGGTTCAATCAAGGTACCAGGAGGTTTTCGCCGAAATTTTCTTCGGCGTGCTCAAGGTAGTGCATCTCCCAATGAGGGTGATGCTGAAGAGGGTGCTGGTGGTTTACACCGAGGGCCTGGGCCACAACTGTTTACAAACAACTTCATTGAGTTCCTGTCGCTCTATGGTCATTTCGCGGGTGAGGAATTAGAAGAAGACGACGAGGACCTCGAGCCCGACGAGTACTTTTCATCAGATGCTTCTGATGAAGATGGCAGCGATGACGATAGAGAACCTATGGAGAATAGTGCTCTGCTCACTCCCAGTCGTCGGAGAAGAAGGCGCAAAGACCGTCCAACAGCAGGCAAAGGTTCCCCTATGGGAGCTGCACTCTTACTCCTCAAATCCTTCGTCGGCACTGGAGTCCTGTTTTTGCCCAAAGCCTATCTGAACGGTGGTATGCTGTTCAGCAATTTGGTGCTATTGTTTGTCGCTGCGTTAAGTTATTACTGTTTCGTTTTGCTAGTCAACACTCGCCTAGCAGTCAATGGCTCCTTTGGAGATATGGGCGGCATTCTATATGGCAAATGGATGAGGACAACAATCCTTTTCTCCATCGTCATCAGTCAGATCGGATTCGTGGCAGCTTACATCGTCTTCACATCTGAAAATCTACAAGCTTTCGTTCTTGCGGTGTCTAATTGCAAAACTCATATCAGCATTCAATGGTTGATCCTGATGCAAATGGCCGTATTCCTGCCATTCTCATTGCTGCGAGATATTAACAAGATCACCTTTACAGCTTTGATTGCGGATGCCTTCATTCTGATTGGACTGCTCTACCTATACTATTACGATATTTTCACCATTGTCAAGCAGCATGGCGTAGCCGACATCATCAATTTCAACCCTAAAGACTGGACATTGTTTATTGGGACTGCCATCTTCACGTTCGAAGGAATTGGCCTTATCATTCCCATACAAGAATCAATGAAAAATCCTAGGAAGTTTCCATCAGTTCTTGGAGGCGTCATGATAATCATCAGTGTGGTGTTCATATCAATGGGAGCCCTCTCATACGCCGCATACGGCTCGAAAACCGAGACCGTCGTTATTCTCAACCTTCCTCAGGATGATAAACTCGTCAACGGGGTACAATTCTTGTACTCGCTTGCCATCCTTCTCTCCACTCCACTCCAGATTTTCCCTGCGATCAAGATAACAGAAAATGAGTTTTTCACGATGAGTGGGAAGTACAATCCGTACATCAAATGGCAGAAGAATACTTTCCGTTTCTTGTTTGTGATGCTCTGCGCCGGGGTCGCCTGGATAGGATCAAATGATCTTGATAAATTCGTCTCGATTGTAGGCAGCTTCGCTTGTGTGCCGTTGGTGTATATCTATCCAGTAAGTCCAAGCCATCCCCATTATGTCAAAGTAACAACATGCTAATTAGCGCTTCACTAGCCCATGCTTCATATGCGTGGTGTCGCGAGAACCCGCTTCCGAAAAGGATGCGATATCGCCCTCTGCATCTTCGGTGTTGTAGTCATGGCTTATACGACTATTCTCACAGTCGTCAGTTGGGCAGGAGAGCAAGAGCCTGGACTCCCAAGTTATTGCGATAAGAAGAAAATGGGATTAATTCCTTAGTACATAACACCCTGTCCTTTCTTTTGCCTAGATTAAATCTGCTTTCCATGCATAGCGTTGCGCGGTGCGCCTCTTTCATACCCTTGTTTCTATGAGCGGCTGTATTCTATATATAATCTTGGATTTTCGCGTTGTGGGTATACATAGAGGAGGTATGGGAGATTGGTTGTGTTGTGTTATAGCCTCTGAAGAACCAATATGCATATTATATATATCTGGATATCAATCCACCCCATTCCTGAATTTGTGGAATGTCTTTACAGCTTTACTCGAGGAGTGGCTCTTCCATACACCTACCCACCTGTTCCAATTCCCTAGCTCACTATTATCAATTCATGTCATGTCTTGTCTCATCTATTAGCTCTTCTTATCCTCATCAAACTATGCGACATAAATCCCTGCTAGCAATCAATACATTGCAAGGTTGCAATATTATTATATCTGCAGAACATGACTGAAATAATCACAACTCCGCTGCCAGCACATATCATAACCACAATATAATAGTCCGTTCCTTTAACGATGAACGCTACTGGCATGTATCCCCTCGCTCACGCCCGCTTCACTTGCTACATACCTAGATACTACAGGACTTGGTGTCGCCATCGGCATTCACTTTGACAGTCAATACATCACCAGATCCTCGGCCGACTCGTCTTCACCTGACCGGGCGTGGCTGGTTTATAGCAGGTAGGTATAGGTGCGGTTTCATTATCATGATGTGTGAATGGTAGGCAAGTGTGCTGAATAGGTAGGGGAATGGAACGGATATAATGTGATGTGATGTGATGTGAGATGGATGAAGTGATATTAGTGAAAGAAAAAAAGGAAGGGGGGGCTTAAGATAAAATAGAGTCCATGTCGAAGTCTGCTGATACACCGTATATTTGCGTGTCGTGTCGTGTCTGAGTCCTCGTCGCCTACCTACCTGCTTTGTAAAGAATGCAAGGTAGGTAGGTAGGTAGTAAATCAAAACTTCCTACCTACGCATGTACTAGGGGAGATGTCAATACCAGATACGTCACGTGAGTACATATATGTGAGGATTTGTCTTGCCACTTTGGCCAAGCTACGGAGGAGTAGCTGTCTAGTCTTATTGACTTAGCCTTCCTGTTTTTTTATCTATTCAAAATAAAAGTGAAAGCCCGTCATCTTCGTGTAGAAACGTGGAGGACTCGAGATGGGGAAGCAGTACCCAGCCCTGCGGTTTGAAGCGAGTCCGTATTTGATATCAAATACTACGGAGGCGTAGGTATGGAGTACTGGTACTATGGACATGAAATCATGAGACCACGCCATAACGTACCGAGTCTTTCCATACACCGGGATTGGTGGTGCGGAGGCTATTGGATTTAAACTGACGCCCGAGAGCTCTTTGTCTGGTGGAGTGGGCGGGCTGCCGCTGCGCCTCCACGAAGAGAGCTGTTGCAGATTCGGTGGGGTGATGAGATGCAGGTAACATATGATTTGGAATGAGATAAGGATTTCAAGACTTGGAGGTGTGAATGAGAATAGGCAGCTGGATTGTTTGTCTTGGGATTCGATACGGCTTCAGATTTCATCGCCTTTAGGGTCACTGCCACCGAGGCGAGGCAAGGCAAGGCAAGGCATGGCAAGGCATGGCAAGGCATGGCTTCTTGTTCTTGGCACCGAGGCTCAGCCTTGTCGAGTAAGGTTGAATAGCAGACATTAACGTATTCCTATTGGATGATTCGAAGATACCGGTATACACGAGGTGGTGTTGGCTCGTTCTTCGTAATTGCTGACTCGGCTCGGGCTGTACTTCGATGAAGAGGAGAGGCTACGGCACGGCTACTTACTCTCACTGCCAAGGAGAGATGAACTCCAACTAGGAAGGCTTCGAGAAGGCTGGAGTATAATGTTCGATGGGTAACACGGATAGGTCACCAGATGATGGATGTTTTCCAGGGTCCAAGTGAGCTAAGCTCGGGCAGAAGACCAACCGAGAAAAAGAGGCTGTTTGATATCTCCATTATATTATTATTGTCAAATCAGACACCTGGGATGGGATATAAGATCTCATTGTCCGATGCGAGCTTACGAAAGAAATGGACTGGGTGAGGGATTAATTACTTTTCTATCATCTGTCCTCTCTTGCAAATGATGGCATTTTCATGCGAACATGCGGCGTTGTGGCTCTGTCGTGAGAATTTACGAACTCGGACGGATAAGTAAGACGTAAAGACTCGGGAGCTTGAGGGAAATGATGTCGTTCAAGGCGGATCGACGTTGGGAATCCACACTTGGGGATAGATTTACAGATGTCAACAGGGATTACCTTAGATATGTCCCCACGTGGGATTAGCGTATAGCTAAGCTTTTGTGGATCACTGACTACTAAAGGATACAGTAGTTTCATAGAGAGAGAGTACAGTACCTATGTGCGAGTAGGCGCAGCAGTTGTCAGAGTCACGAGGGAGGCCTTCGAGTCGATGATGTTTATCCGTGAGGCAAGAAGCTAGTTCATTTTCCTTTGGGCTATTTCCTTTGTGTGTGTACCTATTCAAGAGAGTAGAGCTCTTAGAGTTCCCGGATCATAAAGCTAGCAGGGTGGCGAAGGAGATATCACAACCGTCTCATATCTGTCTCATCACCAACAACCATCAAATCGCAGAAACGTTTCTTTTTGACGCTTTGACCGATAACACAGCACAGCACAAATCAGCCATCAAAAGCTGCCCTGTCCTATCGTACCACCCTTGTCGATCATTGATTACCTACCTAGTTACTGCTCCCTCCTTCCCCGCCAATTCCACGCTAGCTACCTACATACCACATTCCTTCCGTACATAAATCCCCAAGC
>QGMJ01000674.1:0-18267 GCA_007821545.1 Lachnellula subtilissima
CCAATTCTTAGAATCGCTACCACCCTCTGGAAACGCCATCGCGAATCTGTACGGCGCATTGCGTCGCCGCCGGAACCCAGCTCATCCCGAGCTAGATCGGACAGAAGTTGCAGCACCATCCTCTGCTCAAGAAGACGGTGCCGCAACTCCAAGTCCAGATGCGGTCATAATAGCTGAGGCAAAGTCCGCCCTTCGAGCTTGTTTAGTCTTGTAAGATATCCCTCAACTTCAAAACAGCATTGTGGAACAATCACTTACGCCAAGCAGCCTTCCTTTCCCGGCGCTGATGCTCTCCGTCAACCTCATGGGCACTACTCTCATAGCGCAAGCAGGTACCATGCAGAACCACGGCCTCCCAAACGACATCATGTATAATCTGAATCCGATCTCCGTCATTTTCTTCTTGCCCTTTTTCCAAAGCTGGATTTATCCCACGTTGGCCAAATGGAAAATCAACTTCTCTCCTGAGCACCGCATCGGCGTAGGCGTATTCTGTGCCGCGCTTGCGATTGCATACAGCACAGGGATTCAACACCTCATATACATGACTGGTCCATGTTTCAACCATCCGCTGAAGTGCATTCCCGGGAACATACCCAACGATATCTCCATTGGACTTCAAACCCCGACTTACGTATTTCTCGGGTGGGCAGAGATCCTTGCCATCGTGTCTGGTACCGAACTTGCTTATTCGCGAGCCCCGGCAAGTATGAAGTCGATCGTTCAGGCTCTTTTCGCCTTTTTCAGCGCCTTGGGCTCGCTGGTCGGGGTCGGTGTGTCATTTGCCGCCTATGATCCCAACATGGTCATTGTATATGGATCGATCACCGGGCTGCTACTCTCTGTAACCTTTGCGTTCGAATTTGCCTATTTTATCAGAGGCAGAGGCAAAGCCTCCAACTGAAGGCGGCATTCGATGTACCAAGAGAGTGTCAGCGAATAATTACGGCATCATTCCAAAATATTAAGAATTGTGATCGCGATCTCAGTCCACATTAAGCAAAGAAGGGGGGAAGGTTTTATATAATAATAGTCAAGGTTGTGGTAGTGAATCTCAGGTTTCCTGATGGAAAAAGAAATAGACAAAGAAACGCCCAATTGATATTCTGGGGTTCGAGTAAACACGCAGTTCGTTTTTGCATCTCATATCCTACCCAATGCGCGCTGCCCATAACTGCCAGTCTCATGGCTTCTCCTTACTTGCCTATTATATTCTGTTTCTACGGCCTTATGAAACTTCGAGCAGCAGGGGCCTCTTGGATATCTGAATTATGGTAGGACTAGCCGCCTGACAAGATCTTAATCGAGTTCGCAGATCTGTATCTAATGTAGCTTCGTTTCACTATTGTTCGCATCCCATGTCATCCATTAGGCTCGTTAAGGTGCTAAGTGTCAAAGTTACCTAGGTATCTAGTAATTCTTATTCTCGCTGAAACTGGGAAGATTCTGAAAGGTTATCTAGGACCCATTTCACTCCATCAACGACGATTTCCGGCTGAGTGATTTGCACGAAGTGTCCACTCTCATTGGCGAAGACAAGCTCGCTCCTTGTGGAGAGTTTCAAGAATTCCTTCATGAGATCCTTATTCTTTGCATCGATCGTCTTAATCAACTCTATCACATGGCCCCTCTGCTCCTCGGTCCCGTTCCCTTTAGCAACGCCCGCCTTGTACAATCCACTCCAATCCCTGCTTCGTGTACCCCCAATTACATAAACCGGTTTGTTTCCAACGAGTGGCTGCTTCTTACTCAGCTCCTTCTTCCGCAGCGTCTCAAAACTTGGTATGTAGTTCTCAACGTCTTCCTTGTGCACAATTAGCTTGTGCTTCTCAGTCGTTTTCACTGCCTTGAACGCGTCCCACTCCTCCCGCGTGAATTTGTGTTCTGCCTCCAAGCCCCAGGCAGAGTATGGGTCAACATTCGCGGCAACAGCCCAGAGAATTGGATCATTCGGGTCCATCACCAGTGGTGCTGTCTCATGATTGGCATCCACGAACACCAGACCAGCGATTTGGTCAGTTCCCTTCAAGGCGATGTACTCGTGCATAATTACGCCGGCCCAGGAGTGCCCTACGAGGATCAAAGGGTTCAGGATGGGCGCCTTGTCGATGAGAAGAGAGAGCTCCAGAGCAATGTTCTCAGCCGAGGGAGCGAGCGGCGAGGGCTCTGAATTGCGATAGCCTGAACGGTCGTACGTGTAGCTTCGCAACGAGGTACCCAGCAGCCGCACCACGGCTTGCCAGTTGAGGGCATCGCTTGCCACACCCGAGATAAATACCACGACGGGTTCTTTAGGGCTGCTGGAATCTGGGCCATTAGTGTAGAGAGCCAGAGAGTGCGTGCCGATGTTGACGAGGCGGCCGTTTGGAGGGAGTGTTGAGGAGGCCATTGTGAGGTGATTGGTGGGTTTGTGAATTCTTCAAGGCTTGTATGTTTTCTGATAGGTGGTGTGTAAGATTTAAGACCTTTCACCAGCCTAACAGTTGTAGCAAATTCCGATATGAAGTGGCAGAGTTGATAGAGGGGCAGATTGAGGGAGGAGGAGGGGTAAAGAGTCTCGGAGAGGTAGGAGCCCCAATAGAGTAATCGATGGCCTCCCCCTGCCTCCAGGCACTGTGACAGCTCTCGCATTCGTTCATGTATCGGGAAGTAATCCGATGGGTCGAGCGCAGGAGGAAGGGGCGCCGGAACCAACGCATCAAATCGCAAGATCAACATCCATGGTAACTTCATATACTCTATTCTATGACTTGCCCGACTCTCCAGAGCCTGCTCCACCCCACATGCACGAATGGGCTACGATACGATACGAGTAGCCGAGTACCAAAAGATCCCGTTTCGTGCTTTAGAAGAGACGGACCAAACGCTGCAGCCGGTAATGGCGTGGTCGGTATTCGCTCTTGCGGGCATATAGAGGACGGCTGTAAATACTCTTATTGGTTTAGTGATAACGTTATGTATATAGGAAATGAGGAATTATGCGGTCAGCTCGTATATTTGCGGGAGGCGCAGCCCTGACCGCCTAATAGATGCACCAGATGCGAAAGATCCCAGTTTCATTGCTCCGACCCCTAATCATAATCACCAAAATATCCCAATAGCCAACAAAGGAGAAAACAGGGCCTGCAGGAAAAGTGAGAACACATTGCGTATCACTAGGATCACCTGAGAAGGAATCACTTCGATCACTCCCATGGTTGGGATTTAAGGCTTAAGAGATGCTAAATATGCAGATAAAATAATACAATACGATAAAGCTAATAAATGCAAAAGAGCCTAGTTGTATTGCTCGGATCCCTAGCACCTAATCATAGTTACTAAAATATCCTAATAGCTAATAAACTCCAATAACGCGTTTAATAATAGATAGTTGTCTCCTTTGATTTTATAGTTAGAAGGCCAAGGAATTAAGAACACCCATATAGCACTGCAAGCAACGTTTCTTATACTTAGTCAACTGCTAACTTTTCGTTTAAACTTAAACTAAACTAATAAGATAAAGCCTGAACTACAGGCCTTTAGAGGCTGATATCTAATAAAATCGGCACTAGCCAGTTTAGGCACTTAACCAAGTAGTCAAGGAAATATAACTGGTTGGTTCGTGGCTCTTAGGAACAGTGACAACTGCAGTTCAAGTTTATCTAGTTAACTAGTTTGGTTCAGAACTTGAACTAACCATTGGAAACGTTGACTGCAAGTGACTGTTCTTATGCTATCCCTAACAATACCTTTATTATATCTTACAACTACTCCAACCTGTACCCTCACCATACTATGATGATATGTCTCGCGACTTGGCCAGTAGAAGCACTCATGGCTGCTGGACTTGTCGGCTTCGCAAAAAGAAATGTGACGAGAACCATCCCTCGTGTTTCCGATGCACTTCTCTCCATATAGCTTGTGATGGCTATGGGCCAAGGCCTTACTGGATGGATAGGGGAAATCTGCAGAGGGAACAGGCTCGCTACTTGACACGTATCATCGCCCAGGTCAAGTCAGTTATGTGAGAGAATGAATTGCCCGGCAGAGGGCAAAACGTAGATCATGAATCTGACTCTGAATACTAGAACTACTAGAACCATCGCCGCATCAAACCATACTCCAGTAAACCCAACGCAAGAAACCCTTCTACGAAGTGGGCTTGCGCCTGAACGCGACAGCCTCCAGCTTCTCGGTATAGATAGGGATCTTGACACCTCCAACGAGCCAATGAGCAGTGAAGCACTCAACAGCGTCGATTTCTCGACGGGAACCATCTACGATCAGATATTTCGCATGAACTCATATAATAAGTCCCTTTCGCTTGTTTCAAATGAGACACTTGCAACGAGTATATCACTTGTCGCTGAAGACACCAATGTACGCGCTTCCCTCGATGTCTCGAGATCCAATTCTTCATCCGAAGCAGTAAGCATAGACGCTACGGAACTGTTGTGCGACCCGATGTTGAGTCAACATTGCACCTTATCAGAGTTGCCTGGATACAGCAGTGATGCTGAGTGGTCGCTTTGCGAACAAAGTGATTCGCGTTCAGGTTCAGGCTCCAGTTCCACAGATCTTGCTTCCCTGCCGGGCAGACTGGGCAATCCAATTATGCATGGAGATGTGGAAGACATCTTATTCATGTACTACCTTGATCATGTATTCTACCTTCATTGTCCCTTTTACTTTCCTTCCAGTCGGAAAGGGCGGGGTTGGCTCCTTTCAATCTTGAAGAGAGCAAACTCAGCGTATCATGCAGCTCTTGCTTTGAGCGAATATCACCACTCGACTTCAACGCAACATGGTAATAGCATTTATCATGCCAGAAGAGGAGGTGGGAACCACGATTTGGCTCTCCAAGAATTGCAAACCAATCTTACTCGATTCTCTACATGGGGTGCAAATCTGGGTCTCGCCCACATCATCGAAGTCCTGACTACCATTCTTCACCTCTTGTTCTATGAAGTACGTTGTCTTGCCCCTCTCGAGTATCATTTCCAACGCTAACGGGTCATTCAAAAAAACCAACAGTCATGCACTGGCGGCAGAAACAACTGGCAGATACATCTTGCGGGAGCGAACGCCCTGCTTCCATTGCTAGTGCAAGCGCAGATGGGGTCAGCTACAGCAAGAAAAGATCAAACAAAAGAACATCAGGACAGGACAGTTTTGTATCCGGATACTTCAATCAGCTTTTTACTCGGTCTCTTCATTCACGTGCACATTATCACCTGCGCTTCAACTAGATCAAGCCAATTTTTGGTATTGGACCACAGGGCATTGCTCGAAAAAGGGCATACCAACCTGTCGGATTTGATAGGCTGCAGTAACTGGGCGATAATCTCAATCTTCGATATCTGCTCCCTAGACAAGTGGAAAAAAGAGGAGGAGGATGCTCATAGACTGAGCCTCATAGAGCTAGTGAAACGTGGTGGTCAGATCGAGGAGCGCCTACTGATACAACTGGCTAGTATCGAGAACAACAACGACCACCTTTCGAAAATGGATCTAGTGGACGCTAATATACGTTCAGACTTCATGAGAAATGAGATTACGAGGATATTTGCTCTCTCAGCTATAACCTACCTCCATGTTGTCATCTCCGGTCCTAACCCAAACATTCCAGATATCAAGAGAAGCGTATCGAAAACGATTGACGCTCTTGGACGTTTACCAGACCCAAAATTGTTACCACAAGTGGTCTGGCCGTACTGTATCTCTGGATGCTTGGCAGCCGATGAGCAACAACAAAAGGCTTTGCGAGAGCTTGTAACCTCACCACGCATAACACACGGGGCGTGTTTAGAGGCATTGAGCCTGATGGAAAGATGCTGGCGGCTGAGGATAGCAGAATCATCCAGCCAGGATTGGGCATCCATCATGAAAAGTGGTGGCCAGGATATCCTACTCATTTGAGTGAGTTTAGCTCGTCTGGCTTGAAACTAAAAGTTTGAGTAGCAGTGGAGAACCCCCCCCCAAAAAATAGATTTCTGGTTTAAAAGAATAAAAGTGGCCTTAAATTGTTAAATGTTACTGGACTAAACGGTCCTCTGCCTGTATGTTTATATGCCTGTTTACTATATATCGCATTAGCTAATTCGAATCAATCATAATCATAAAAAAAATAAATCTATAGCTTGGCTCGGTACTCTTCATCATGAATAGCTAGTAAGAGCCGGCTTGTTTAAGATGCAGACCTATATATATAACCTTAATATATCTAAATTAGAGCGATTATATTATACTAAGATTATAGAGAAACACTATGTGATATATATTCATGTGCCGAAGCATTAGAAGCCACATAAATATAGGCTTCTCTATAGGCTTAGAGCACTATCCATTCTATAAGACACTCTTTTAACCACTTGATTTATATATATATTTAATAAATGACGATAAACTATAAGTCAGATCCTATCTATAGAGCATCTCGGTTATATTATTCCCTCTATAATATAGATGGCCGAAAAGACGGTGAAAAATTAATTATTAAGTGAAGAGGCATTGGTCAAATCTATGGTTTACGTATAAAGTCCTATGAACTGATTAATAAGCTGTTATATTAACCAATCAGCTGGTGTATTGGTCAATTCCTAGAATTGGTGAGTAAATCATAGCAGGTTTGTATCAGTCACATTGAAGAGTTGAGGTACGTGAAAAGTCAAACCATTTATTCCGCGAAGACTAAGGCTTCAACGCTAAAGGTGGTGCAGCACAAGCGAAAATTATTATCGGCTTCGCCGGTTTCCTATTATTCCACCGTGATAAGACTAGCTACAGCCCCAGGCTGTCCCGCCCGAGAATCTCATGCAAATGTTGTGACCAGTCTGCGCGTCAAAAACCCCCCAACAATCGCGCTTGTTCCAAACACTACGACTTTAGCCAAGGAGAGTTTCTCCAGAAGCCCGCCCTCTTCAATAACGCGGCCCACCGTGTACAAAGGTCGCTTCTGTACTATGTATTTGGAAGACCCTTCAGATTCGTAGTCCCTATAGTTCACTTGCTCCATCAGCTTCTGAAATTCCAGCAGCATGCCCGGCCAAAGATTGGTGACCAGCCCTGACTTAGTCTTGTACCAATTGTCGCATTGGGAGCTGTTCGCGGCGAAGGCTTTGAGCCGATTTTGCAGCATCATATTGTACTCCTCGGTTTTTTCCGGGCGCGGTGTCAGGCTCAGTGCTCCTCCTTGTTTTCGGGCTTGCAGCACCGGCTTGATCAAGCCGTTGATATATCTACTTTGGGCCTCGATTATCAGGAGGAAACTGTTATGGAGCAAGCCAGTGTTGGGTCCCATTATGATTCCAAAATTCGGCATGTCGTCGGCGCATGTGCCCAGGTAGGCCTGAGCACCGTCCTTCCACATCTCATGCAAGGCTCGACCGTTCCGGCCGAATATCTTCATTGGATGTAGGAAGTCAGTGGCTCGAAAGCCGGTTGCTAAGACGACGAGATCGTAGCGAGAGTCCGCATTCTCTACCTGCCCTGCTGTGCCAACAACACGAACAGATTGGCCATGGATGCTGTGAATGGGTCTCACCTCAAGCTCGACATTGGGAAGGTTCAGAGCTGGGAAAAAGAAATTCGTGACAACGAGCCGCTTACAGCCAACCGGATAGTTTGGTGTCAGCTTCTCCCACAACTCGGGCTGGTTGGGCAGTTGCTCGTGCATGTGGTCCAGGGCTTTCTTTTGCACCTTTTTGTTTTCCTCATGCTCGGGGAAGTTGCTAGAGACGTATTCCGATTCGTTAAGGTCTACGTAGCGTCTGCGCCAGTACCTCTGCCAGAAAGAGAAATAGCGGTAAAGGGCTTTCCTCAAATTTGAGATCTCGTAGTCCCCACGAGGTAGGATCCAGTGAGGTGTTCTTTGGAAAACCGTCACCTTCTCCGCCACCTTTGCGAGCTCAGGTACAATCTGCACTGCACTGCAACCTGAGCGGAGACCCAAAAAGGTTAGTCACATAAGAATTGCTATGATGGTGGTCGACATACCACTTCCTACAACGGCAATTCTCTTATCTTCCAAATTGTACGCCCAGTCCCATGCGGCGCTGTGCATCACCTTCCCTTTAAAACCATCCAAACCATCGATCTCCGGCCATCTTGGTTGACTCAGCTGGCCCACAGCGCTGACAAAAAAATCACTAGAGATGGTGTAGTTGGAGGTCGCCTCGGCGTCTTTGGAGCCTTTGGCTACCGTCACGCGCGTGTTCCACTTCTTAAGGTCGTCATCCCAGGTCGCGGATTCGGCAGTGGAACAGAACCGGATGTGCTCGTAGAGCCCGTACTCCTGCGCTACCCGGGTCAGGTAAGACAGGATTTCTTTCTGGCCTGGGAAATCTCGGCTCCAATCGCTGTTGGGGGCAAAGCTGTAGCTGTAGACAATGGACCGCAAGTCGACAGAGCAGCCAGGATACGTGTTCGCGTACCTATAAATCAAGCGTTGATTAGACATTTGCCTACGCCAAGGATGGCTGGTTGGTATTTCCCTCACCATGTCCCACCGACCCCGGAGGACTGCTCCAAAATCACAAAGTCTCGGCAGTTATTGCGTTTGATCAAATCAATGGCAACGCACATGCCTCCAATGCCGGCTCCGACGATGACTATTGAGGTATTTGTGAACTGCTGACCACTGCTCGATGAGAATTCTGGCCATGATTTTTCGAACGCCATAATTGCTCCCAGGAAAGTTGATCTGAAATCTTTGCCAGCCCTTTTTTGATTTTCTTCTTATTAGTAGTGCTGCGTCGTTGTCGTTCTGCTGACTTGTGCAGGCTGGGCTGGAGATACTCGTAGGCAACGCTACTCGCGCCAGCATAGGGCAGCATCCCTACCATAGGTACTTACTTATATAGGTATCAATGCAACACCATAATCTACGAAGTATCGAATGATATTTGAGAATTCGAGAGGACGTTAGAATTAAGATCCTTGGCGTGTCAGCTACTGTAGGTAGGCGAGGTAGGTAGGGGTGGGCGGCAAAGCTAAGATAAAAGAGCACATCATGGAAGGGGCCGGCCCGCGCTGATGGCGTGACGGGCCTGGTGGGCCTGGTGAGCCTAGTGGGCCGCCTGGAGAGCCGCGCCGCGCCCCCGCTTGCACTACAGTAGCATTTCTGCCCCGCTCCGCCCCGCCATCTTCCATTCACACAGTAGATTCTACCGGTGCATACTAACTAGGAGCTAGCCCCCTCACGCCCACGCATATAAGGGATAAACGAGCTAAACTACAATGGGGATGGCGTGCCATGCATTGGGCCAGACCGACCCTCTGGCGATTAGCCTAGGGCGGGAGTTCCAGGCTTAGACGCAGACGCAGCATTGGCTAGCAGGCTGGCGATTCCCTAGGGTTTCTAGCGCGGCAAAATGTATCGCTGTGAAAATTTAGGCTACTCATTGACTATAGGAGGTAGTTAGACCTGAAGTATCTAGGTACTCTATGTAAAATAATTCCATAAATTTATAAATTTAATAGAGACGTTTTTGTATTCCTAGATATGAATTTATTAAAATTTACTCTCATTTTATAAGCAGTATTAAAAGACTTGAAATAAAGTGTATCAAATGTATCAAATTTATCAAATTTATAAATGTGTTAAGAGATGTTTCAAAAGTTTACGGGCGGCAAGGCTAAACTGAAAGTTGTTACAAACTAGTATAGCGCCAGGCAGATGGTGCAATGTATACCTAGTATGAGAATAAATTGGGTACTCCAGAAGTGTCAAAATGGATGCCAAAACACCAGACTATGTGCAACAAAGAACAGTACCCTATTGTGCGAGTCCGTATTTTATAACGCGACGCACAATCTTTAGTTCGATTCAACTTTACACAGCCCTACATATACGTTTTCTCCTCTCCAGTCGGTTGGTTCACAAGTACCTACCAAAAGGACCATAACAGCAAGCCGGAAATGGTTGGTCTACTACTTTCGTCATCGTCCATTGGCGTAACCCTTAAGGACAATGGGTTGCCCTTTACAGCTAAGGGAAAACAGCAGCCTGGTGATCCTGGACAGAAGGAGGTAGTTTTGGGAGCGCAGTTACCCACACGTGATCTTCACGCACGAGCAAAAGACAAGTCAATCGAGCATGAGATTGAGGACATAGAATGGCCTCAAAATGTCAACCTCGATCGATTGGTTCAATCGGCTTGGGCAATACTTTTGTCTTGGTACGGGGAGGCAACCGATATTGTCTTCGATGTTGCGTTGCCAGTATCAAAAATCGAACGAATTCCTGTACCCACAACCGCAACTGTTCGTATTGCGATTGAAGGAGATATGACTCTGGGTGCATTACAACACCAAATGGTGTTACCGGCACTGGCAGCATCGCCGATGACGACTCAAAGCATCGGCGAGCGGAGGGCTGACCTGGGCTGGCAATCCCAATCGTTGCTCATAGTGCAAGCCGCTGTCGAATTGGACGAGGCACAGACCTTCGACGAAGGACCAGAACTGAACACATACGCCATTACTCTTCACAGCCAAATAAAGGATAGTTCTTTACTTACGAAGATGTTTTTCGATTCGACTGCGCTCAGCGAGCGGGTCGCATCGCGAGTCGTGGATCACTTCAGTCACATATTGCGTCAGGTGACCAAGATCTGCCGTGCCGACACGGCTAGTGCGAAAATCAGCGATATAGAGGCGATGACCCCAGAAGACCTCGGCCAAGTCTGGAGGTGGAACGCGAATGTCCCTAAAGAAGTGAACGGTTGCGTTCATGATCTATTTTCCCAAATCGTTTCTCGATATTCACGTAAGACGGCCATATGCGCTTGGGATGGCGAGTTGACCTACGCTCAATGGGACACGCTCTCAACCGAATTGGCACATGGCCTCGTCCACAGGGGTGTTTGTCCCGGGGATTTGCTTCCCTTGATTTTTGAAAAGTCCATGTGGGTGGCAGTCTCGCAATTTGCCGTCATGAAGGCTGGTGCGGCGTCTGTGGTCATCGATCCCTCGCAGACCGAGGCACGCATCAGGACGATAATAGACATTGCAGGGCCTGGCCTCATCCTATGTTCTCCTTCAACAGCTCCTCTGGTTTCTCGC
This sequence comes from Lachnellula subtilissima, assembly GCA_007821545.1. NCBI lineage: Eukaryota > Fungi > Ascomycota > Leotiomycetes > Helotiales > Lachnaceae > Lachnellula > Lachnellula subtilissima. Next base: position 11,044 of record QGMJ01000674.1, read on the forward strand.
ATCACCGAAAGAAAGCCATTCGTTGTGCAGAAGGAGACTGTATCAGGGTTGCTGGAGCAAAGTCGAAATGCAGTAGGCTTCGAGACAACATTACCCGCCGTCAAGCCGAGCGACCTGCTCTATGTCGTCTTCACTTCCGGCACCACAGGTAATCCGAAGGGTGTATCAATAACACATTCAAACTTTACGTCGGCAATCAGGCATCAGAACGGATACTTGAATTTCAAACCGACTGCAAGAGTTGCAGATTTCTGCTCGTACGCTTTTGATGTATCATGGTCCAATTTCATCCACACACTCGCGGTGGGAGCTTGCCTATGCGTACCATCAGAACAGGACAGAAAACATGACTTCGTTGGATATATGATCAAAAATGGGGTGACATTTGTACACCTTACACCGTCGGTCGCTGCGATCCTGGACTTGGACAAAGTGCCAACGCTTGACACCGTTTTGCTCGGCGGCGAGACTATAGACTTGGATAAGATGCCACACCTGAGGAACATTGAAACCATAATCATCTTATATGGGCCGGCCGAGTGTACAGTGGATACTACAGGTGTCATCATCAACGGCGGTACTACCCACGCTACCATTGGATGGGCAATTGGATCAACTACTTGGATTGCCGACCCAAGCAAGGATGCCCTTACACCCGTCGGGTTGATCGGAGAGCTGCTCCTAGAGGGACCACTGGTTGGAGCCGGATATCTGAACAACGCCGAGAAGGCGGCAGCCGCCTTCATCGAAGATCCAAGCTGGTTACTACGTGGTAGTCCAGAAGTGAAGGGCCGCCGCGGACGTCTTTATCGAACAGGAGACCTGGTACGCTACTCTCCTGATGGTGAACTGATTTACATCGGGAGAAAGGATACCCAGGTCAAGATTCGCGGCCAGCGTACCGAGCTAAGTGACGTTGAACATCATATCCGTCGAGTTCTGAGCTCGATGACGGCTGTGGCAGATATTGTCGCCGAAGTCGTCACGCCAAAAGTTACCCAACGTCCAATGCTGGTAGCCTTTCTAAACATGCCTACGACAAGCACTGAACAGTTAAGGAAGAAATCTGCCTCAATTATCGAGATGCTGGATAAGAAAATGCCCGGCCAGGTTCCATCTCACATGATTCCAACTGCATATATCCCAATGACGGACCTGCCAAGGGGGTTGACGGGAAAGACGGACCGTAGAGCACTCCGTGAGATAGGTGCTGGACTAGACCGCAATGCACTTGCATATTTGTATAACTCCAATCCTGCACAGCACATCGAACCCACCACCAAAGCTGAGATGCAACTCAGGGATCTCTGGGCGTCAGTGCTTAATCATCCAGCGAGCGACATTGGGAAATACGACAGTTTCTTGCGCATCGGCGGTGATTCGATCGCAGCAATACGTCTAGCAACTTATCTCGGACGAATGGGGATGTGGTTGACGGTCCCGGATATCTACAGCCAGCCACAGCTCAGTGAGATGGCCAAGCTCATGTCACGAAGTGACACACCAGCCCCGGAAGTCGTGCGACCGTTTTCATTGTTGAAAACCGAGATAGACCAGGATGAAGCGTGTCGCCGAGTAGCAGAGCTTTGCTCCGTCGGTGCTTGGCATGTGGAACCTTCACAGATCGAGGATATATTTCCCTGCACACCGCTTCAGGAGGGCCTTTTGGCCATGACCGCGAGGAGCGCTGGCAAATACGTGGGCGATCGGGTTGCTGAATTAAAAACAGAAATCGACATGGCAAGGCTATGGGAGGCATGGCAAATAGTTTCTGACAGATTTTCGGTACTTCGGACCCGCATCGTCGACATGCCAGGCCTGGGACTTGTACAGGTTGTCCTTGGAGAGGCATTGCAATGGCAGACTTTCTCATCTTTGAAGGACTATTATCAAAGCAGGGAGAGCGACAAAGAAATGCAGAAACATCTCGTCAAAACCACAGCGGTGGGCTTGGGCATCCCTTTATCACGTGTCGCAATCATACTAGACGAAGCGGCAGGTAAGAGATACTTGGCGTTGACACATCATCATGCGACCTACGACGGTTGGTCTATACCATTACTGCAAAAGGAGGTGGAAAAGGCGTACGGGGATGTGACGGCAGAGCTATCATCGCTTCCGATGCAAAGCTTTGTGAAATATGTCATGAGCCAACGTGGCGAAGACGGGATGGCTTTCTGGAAGCAGCAATTTGCTGAGATAGAAGCATCGCCGTTTCCTGCCCTCCCCGCCAAGATGTACGAGCCAATGGCAGATAAGGTCATCAACCATTCGATCAAGGGCATTCGCTGGCCCGCGTGCGGTGTCACTCCCTCTTCCACGCTTCGTACGGCCTGGGCGACGCTCATCTCTTGGTACGTGGATTGTCCGGATGTAACATTTGGAGTTGTTGTGTCGGGCCGTCAAGCTCCTGTACCAGGGATTGAAGTCGTAGCAGGTCCTACCATCGCCACTGTCCCACTCCGAATTTTAGTCCGCGGAACAGTCGACGAACTGCTGCATGAGGTACAAGGACAAGCGATGGAGATGATTCCGTTCGAGCAGTACGGCTTGCAGTATATTCGTCAGATCAGCCAGGAGGCAAGAATTGCGTGTGACTTCCAGACGCTTTTGTTGGTACATCCATCAGTCGAGGAAAGTACGGTAGAGAGCCTGGTCTTTGAAGATACTCTAAATGATCAAGCAGAGGTTTCCGGCTCAGAAAACACATATGCCATGATGCTTACCTGCCAACCATCCGAGTCAAAATTAGATATGCAGCTGAGCTTTGATTCGACTATTGTCGAAGAAGAGGCTGCCGTACGGCTTCTTCAACAGCTGGAGCACATATTAGGCCAAATTGCCTCTATTGACGGAACGAGGAACATATGCGATGTTGAAAGAGTCAGCAAGCGTGACTTGCATGACGTATGGAAATGGAATTCAGCAGTACCGCAGAGCATCGAGGACTGTGTCCACAATGTGTTTGCCCGAAGGGTCGCTGAAACCCCCGAGGCACCCGCCGTGTGTGCATGGGATGGCAAGCTGACATACGTCCAACTTGATCATTTTTCCACGTTGCTGGCGGGCCGCCTCCTCAGCTTGGGGCTCGGAGTTGGCTCAGGTGCCATCGTACCACTCTGTTTTGAGAAGTCAGTATGGGTGCCTGTCGCAGTCCTTGCGGTCATGAAAGCCGGTGCTGCGTCTGTTGCTCTGGACACAACATTGCCTCGATCCCGATTGGAGAGTATTGTGACTCAACTATCAGCCAAGGTGATGTTGACCTCGAAGTCTTGTGCAAAACTTGGGGCCGATATCACCGATGCCCTAACGATGGAAGTGGGAGGCGATCCCGACAATTTCGAGCAGCTATATCAACCGATTTCCATTCCGAAAATGCCGACAGTCAGTGCATCATCTGCCCTTTATATCGTCTTCACGTCCGGAAGCACAGGCGCCCCGAAGGGGGCGACCGTTACACATGCCAATTTCTGCAGCGCCATCCGACACCACCAACCACAGCTCGGGTTCGAAAGGTCATCAAGAGTGTTCGACTATACATCGTACGCCTTTGATGTTGCATGGTCAAACGTACTGCACGCACTAACCGTAGGTGCATGCCTCTGCATCCCTTCGGAGGACGAACGAACGGCCGACATCCACGGCTCCTTCAATCGGCTGCAGGCAAATTTCATCCATCTTACACCGACCGTTGGACGGTTGCTTGATCCTACGGCCTTAAATGGCCTCAGTAAGGTTCTGTTCATTGGTGAGGCGCTCAAGGCTAGTGATATAGCCAAATGGGAGGCTTCCGGTGCCGAGATCTACAATACATATGGCCCTGCTGAGTGCACCGTCACGAGCACTGTTGAGAGAGTCCAAAGGGGGAGGTTTGATAGTAGAGTCAAGGACCCCAGTATCGGCAAAGGTACTGGCGCGCTTGTTTGGGTCGTCCAACCTCGTGCGCCTGACAGGTTGTCTGCCATCGGGACCATAGGAGAGTTGTGGCTTGAGGGGCCGATTGTTGGTGCAGGCTATTTGAACAATCCCGAGAAGACAGCCAGTGCATTTGTCAAGGACCCCAAATGGCTATTGGATGGGATTCCAGGACGAGTGCCTGGTCGGCGTGGACGGCTCTACAGGACAGGTGATTTGGTCTACTATAACCCAGACGGCTCTCTTGAGTTCGCTGGGCGAAATGATACTCAGATCAAGATCAACGGCCAACGGATTGAGTTGGGAGAGGTTGAATACCACATTCGTCAACTACTGCCGACCAAGGTGGTGCCACAGCTTGTGGTAGACATGATCACTCCGGACGCTACTCGAACCCAAACTCTGGCAGTGTTCTTAGTTTTGCCCGACGATGAAACCGCAAAGGTCGAGCTGAACGAGGTAACTGTCCCAATGATAGCGACCCTTCGTAAGGAGATGTCGAAATTGCTGCCCTCATACATGGTTCCCGGCGTATACATCTCCATTTCCCTTCCAAAGCTGCCTATGACAGCGACAGGGAAGACGGATAGACAAAGGCTTCGCGAACTAGGCAGAACATACATCCCACCGGCGTCTTCAATTTCAGACGCGAGTGCTTCTAATGCTATGCAAACTAAAACAGAAGAAGCCTTGAGGGATATCTGGGCTAGGGTGCTTGATGTCAAGCCTAATGTCATCGCTGCAGGTAATAGCTTCTCTGAGGTTGGGGGCGATTCGATCAAGATCATGTCACTGGCTATGGCAATACACAAGCACTTCGACATTAACATTGGGGTACCGCGATTGATCCAACAGCAGAATAGCTTACGTGAACTTGCCGCCGTAATCGACAACCTGCTACGCGGCCAGTCCGTTGAGGAGCCGACACAGCCGACGTCAACTGACCTGGAGCGCGAGATAGACTTGCTGGTGAACAAGATTGGCTTTAGCCGTACCGCTACCAGGTCAACGGTCTTCCTCACCGGCTCAACCGGGTTCCTGGGAACCCAGATTCTCCACTACGCACTCACAAAGCGTATATTCGACAGGGTCGTGCTACTTGTACGGAGTCTTGACGCACAGAAGGGGCTGGACAGGGTGATGAAAACGGCCAAGATCGCTGGGTGGTGGAAGGAATCATTCACTTCCGCAATCGAAGTCTGGGATGGAGACCTCTCGACCGAAAGACTGGGGCTGAACAATTCACAATGGAGTGCGTTGTGCGGCCGTCCGAGCGCACATGGAACTATCGATGCCATCATCCACAACGGTGCCAGAGTGCATTGGACCACGAACTACGACGGGTTGAAAGACGCGAATGTTGGTTCTACTATGTAACTTCTGCAGGCCGCAGTGGCCTCCCCTTTCCTGAAGAGCTTTGTGTACGTCTCTGGTGGTCTCATTACAGATAACCAAATCTGGACCGAGGAGGAGGCAAGGAGAGCCAAAGGATACGACCAAACAAAATACGTGTCGGAAAGACTTGTGAGCGCTGCTGCCACGCAGTTTCACAAACCACGCACGACCTTCTCTGTCATCAGACCGGGTCGGATCATCGGGGACGTATACACAGGTGTAGCAAATGCCGACGATTTCCTGTGGAGGCTTGTGATGGGCACAGTCCGGCTCGGAGCCCGCCCAGTCGACTCAGAGACAGCTTGGCTCTCAGTGTCAGATGTTCGTCACGTCACAGAGTCCATTCTATGGCTCGCGGCAGGAAAGAGTCGCGAACATTTCGTCAACATCAAGAGGGGAGTATGGGTCAGTGCCTTCTGGACTGCCGTCGAGGATCAATTACAGATGCAGCTGCGGCCGGTCTCGTGGGGCGAGTGGATTGAGCTTGCTAGGCAAGACATGGCACGGGAGCAAGAACTGCATCCACTATGGCCGGTTCAGCAGTTTTTAGGCGCTCTCGGTTCCGATGTCAAAGTTTGCGATCATGAGAGCTACGAGGGGGAAATGCGAGAGGTGCTTGCAGCTGCGCGACAGAATATTAAGTATCTTCGAGGCAAGGGTTTCCTGGAAACCACCGGTGGAAAGCAGATCAATGGCAAGGTAATTTCGAGGACCCGAAATGTACATACGACGGGTCCTACAGCTATGAGCATTTAATATAGAGTGTTGTTCAAGGACCGCCTATAGAATTATAAAGATTTATAAGTTTATAACCTGCTAGTTATTAAGTATCTATATATATTATATAAGTAAATATACTAAAAAGTATTATTTAGATCAGTAAGAATACTTACTTCTTAATATAATAGATACTATATGTCAGGAACCTGACATAATATAAAAAGGAGATCACGTGACTGGTTATATAACCTGGATTTTAAGTGAAAGTCATATAACTGCCAAGGCTTAGTATGGCGCTAAGAAGTGAAACTATATAAAGGGGCTTCCACCTCTCTTACTTAGCTCTCTAGATATTATAATACTATTAATTCTAGTATCCACTTTATTCTATTTATTAGTTTCTTATATAATAATATCTCTACCTTTTAGGGAAATAGGCTATTATAGATATAAAGTAAAAGCAGATATAAATTAGATCTAGTAGAGGATTTTTTACTTTAGATAAAAGACCTCTTTTCTACTATAAGAATAATAAATATATAAAGCTAGTAGAGCTAGTAGAGAGAGAGAGAGAGTAAGAGACTAGATAAGAGAGAGAAGGAGAGGACTGCCCCTTTTATATCTTAGTAGATATAGACCCTCTAGCTATTTACTAATCCGGATATAGCTAGATAAAGCAGATAAAGTTTAACCCTCTTATAGAGGTCTAGAGAATAGTATAAAGGCGATTTAGATAAAGAATAGATATAGTATAAAAGGAGGCTATTACTACTATTATAGAAGCTACTACTACTATCTAATTTAGATATATATTATAAAAAACGCTTATAGAAGCTAAGCTATTTATAGAAAGGGTAGTAAGAATCTTTTACTAGAATAATAAATAGTTTTTTTATATAGATTAGAATAAGATTATCTACTATCTTCTATCCTTTATAGAGAGACCTATATAGCTATAGAATATAGATAAAAAGAAGGAAGCCTTTTCTTACTTAGAATAACTTTATAGCCTAGATAAAAGATATAATTAAGAACTTTATATTATAGCAATTTAATACTATAAGAGAGTATAAGGCCTACTAGTAGGGATATAGATCTATATTTAGTAGAATAGAAAAAGAGATAGTATTTCTATATAAGAGTATAAACGATTTTATAAATAGGCTAGCCTCTTTAGAATAAGAGCTAGGATAT
>QGMJ01000675.1:0-18268 GCA_007821545.1 Lachnellula subtilissima
CCCCAATCCATCCACCCCCCTATCTAAACCCTACACCCCAACCCCACATAACCACCCTATATAATCCCAATCCAATTCCAATCCCAATCTCAATCCCAATCCTAGCCAAAATCCACCACTACCTACCTACCTACCTACCCTAACAATTTCCACTAAATCAACCACCTAGCTAGCTAGCTAGCTACCTCGTATAATGTCTATCTAAGGTATAAATGCTATTTATTTATTAGAGTAGCCTAGACAGCCTACTTGGACTTCTGCATATCATATCATTTTTACCCGGTTCGGGAAAAGGAATGGGGCGGAGCCAGCGGAGGGAAGTGAGGTATGGTTTATGTTAAGGTGGTGGGGGTAGAGTTAGAGCGGAGCAGTGGGTATTTAAGCTAGGTAGGTAGGTATTATAGAAGGCAGAAGGAATACTGCGAGTGAGGTTCACATAGGGGTAGTCCCTTTCTGTGGCATCAAGTTACATAATGCAAATACAAATAGGCCGGGGCATGCTAGGCTTACTTGCAACTGTGCTCACGTCACATGCCTCACATGCTAACTATACACTAGAGTTCGTTTTTGAAATTATATCCATTGTCATATAAACTACCATCAAAGCAATACTGACCAATCACCGTTCCTAACTACACGATCCCTAAAGCAAATTGATATAAGCCCGAACCAGAGTGGAGAGTCCCAGGTATGTGAATGTTCCTGGCCGAATAAACTCAGAAATCCCAAAATGCAATAACTTTTTGCCTCCAATGCTTCATTTCAACATTTCCATGTCACAACATCATCCCCTTTAATTCATCGTTGAGTTCATCCGCTTATGCATCGTCCAAAAGCGGGGCTCTCTCCTGGTCTGCTGAAACCACAGCACCCTCAGTGTCACGCCTGAAGCTGATTTCTTTGCCGAAAATACCTGGAACGGCAATGACGAGAGTAGAGAGAAATAGAACTCCCATAACGACAAAGGCAAAGATCCATTGAAGAGCAAATGCTTTGGTGAGGAATTGTCCAACCCCGAGGGATGCAGCCAGAATACTGAGAGCGAAGCCCATGGTGTAGTCCTGTAAAATGTTAGTGGCAGCGGAGCCATATGATGTTATACTAACCTTGTATGCAACGAGGAAGAAACCCCCATATACCAGGATGCCCCAAATGAAGATGTTGGCCACGATACGAGCTGGCAGATTCTTGGCGCCAACAGCGATGGCACCATTCCAATACAAAGCAACAAATGTCCATGCAAGTGGTCCAGATGTGGCTGGGATATGGATGAATCGAGGGTGGGTGTTGTGGCGGAAGTATAACGAGGAGAGATTGAAGAAATTGATAATCAGAATGATCTCTGACCAGACGAAATGGGAGCGGACGAAGAGCATGACGAAAGCAAAGTTCAAGAAGTTGTTGAGAATGAAGTGGCTTCCAACACCAGCAGCAGCCTGAACATAACTATCGTTGTGGGAGAAGAGGTGTCCTAGGTAGCCGATCTGGAAAATGAAGAGGGCAAGCCTGAGAGGATGTTAGGAATATGCCGGGTATTAGGAGAATTGCATACCAGTAGAGCGAGGCGATTAGAGGATCAAGAGCAAAGGGGGTGGAATATAGAGAATTATGTCCCCAGATGGTGTCCCTATGATGCTTGCCATCTTGAGGCTTGCCAAAAGTGTAGTAGATACTGACGATGGCGCTTAAGAGCCATGAGATGACGGTCAAGATCTTGTATGTCCAGATGGCCTGAGCTGGGTGGGAATCCCGTTTGGCGAAAGGGTTTACTGGAGATTGTTAGAATTGGTTGCACTGACTGCCGTGTTGATGTGCAAAGAAAGGGTTTCTGAAGCGGGGGATTCTAGGGAATTAGGGAGGCTGAAGATGAAGTGGAGTTCTTACGTGATGACACTGAAGGCATCGTGTCGATTTGGTGATTACACGAGGTGAGGTATATTGGACGAGGCTGAGCGAGGGGTGGTGGCAGCAGGTATCGAGCAGTAGCGGGGGACGGGAATGAAGTTGAAGGCGGGTGTGGCTGTTACAAGCAAGCCAACGACAATGGAAGGTAGAGTGTAGAGTATGAACCTACGTATTTACTGCGTCGTAGGATCTGAGTTGGGTGGTAGAAACAGAACAGAGCAGAATAGACGTTGTTCTGTTGTGCCAGAGGATGGAGAATAAAGAAAGAAAGAAAGAAAGTAGGAGAAGGAGGCGAGGAACTTGAGAAGTGTGAAAGGGAGTGAGTGGTGTGAGAAGCGAAGGAAAGGAACACCAGGCAAGGCAAGGCAAGGCAAGGCAAGGCAACCTAAGGCAAAACAGGAAGAGGAGGCAAGAAGAGAGGAGAGGAGTAAGTCTGGTCAGACGCAGCTTCCCGATTGTTACTGTGACGTAGGGACGGGGACGGGGACGGGAATGCCAAGGAAGGAAGGAAGGAAGGAAGGAAGGCAGTCAGTCAGTCGTCTTTTCTACCTAAGGTAGTCTAGGTACCTTTCCCCGCAAATACGCTTGACCATGGTACCTACCTATAGGTATTGTATCATGTTGCATTGCCTATTCACCGGCGAATCACTATGTTTCGTGTGGCGTGTGGCGTGGGGCGTGTGGCGTGATGCATGAGGTATTCGACTCGTACGCATGAGAAGAGGCAGGGAGGCAGGGGGTTAGGGGGTACATAAACGCGGGGTCTGTTTCTATTCAGGTTTTGCTAAATCACGTGCCTTCTGTCATATCATATCTCATATAGCTCCGGGCGCTAGTGTAGTGCACTACACTAAACGACCATCCAGTCCGTGTGCAACATTACTCCGTATCTAGGTATGAATATGACCAAAGATCCAAAGGAAAAGCCGACTAGTACCTCCGTAGCTTTGACTTCTTCGTCCTACCACTTTTCTGCAGTGCCGAGTAACACCATCGTCAAACATGCAATTGGGGTCTTCAGGTGGGTCAAGCCATTTTCGTTCGGATGAAAGCTGCCATCAACCCCTCCCTTCCTTTGCCTTCCTTCAGTCAAGATATACAAGTGAAATCTAAAATTATTTCCTCATCCCACAGATTTGACTATAACATTAAAAGTATGTGATTAATACTTCCAGGTAGACTATTCCCGTCAAGTCACCACACCCCACGTTTCATTTCCACCAGCCACATGTCGCGCCACACGGATGATCCCGAGGCCCCAGCTGATTGCGTGCCCTCGAAGCTCTCACACATCAACACATCAACACGATAACAACAATCTTCCTTTCCACCTCTACATCCATCATGAAGCTCACACTATTATCGGCATTGGCTTTGACAGCTGCAGTGACAAACGCCCGCTTCGTAGAGCAACACGAAAACGACCAGGTCGTCCTAAACATCGAATCCGTCGATAACGACCAGTATCTGGTTGAGCTTGCTCCTGGAAAGACACAATGGGTGACTGAGGAGGGGAAGTGGGAGTTGAGACGAGTATGTACCAGCTTTATAATATCCCCGGTTTCATGCTGACCGTCTTCAGAATGGTCAAAACTTCATCGACATCACCGAATACCCCAGCCTCGGGCCCATGAACCTCAAGAAAGACCCCAAGTTCCCCAAGAAGCCAGTCCTCCAAGATGAACTCTTCCCCATGATCAAGAACCTTTCCAAATCAAACATGCAAGAGAACCTCGAAAAGTTTTCCTCCTTCCACACCCGATACTACAAGTCCGACTACGGCAGGCAGTCATCGGAATGGCTCTTGAAGCGGGTACAGGAGATCATTAAGGATGCAGGAGCAGACGAATACGGCGTGGAAGCTAAACACTTCGCTCACCCATGGGGCCAAAACAGCATCATCGCTACGATTCCCGGCAAGAAGAACTCCACCGTCGTAGTAGGAGCACATCAAGACAGCATCAACCTCTTCTTACCCTCCATATTCTCCGCACCAGGCGCAGATGACGATGGAAGTGGAACTGTGACGATTTTTGAAGCTCTCCGCGTGCTCCTCACCTCCGAAGATATCATCAAAGGAAAAGGTGAGAATACCGTTGAATTCCATTGGTATTCCGCCGAAGAAGGGGGTCTTTTAGGCAGCCAAGCTATTTTCTCGGAGTACGAGAAGACGGGTCGGGATATTAAGGCGATGCTGCAGCAGGATATGACTGGATATGTGCAGGGGACATTGGATGCAGGAAAGAAGGAGAGCGTGGGAGTCATTACTGATTTTGTCGATCCTGCTCTTACCACTTTCATTAAGACTGTTATCACTGAGGTATTTCCACTTTTATCTCGTTCGGTAATAATAATCTAACAACCTATAGTACTGCGACATTCCATACACCGAGACAAAGTGTGGTTACGCTTGCTCTGATCATGCATCTGCTTCTAAGGCTGGATACCCCTCGGCGTTTGTCATTGAGTCTGATTTTGCGGATTCAGATAAGAAGATTCATACTTCGGATGATAAGATTGAGTATTTGAGCTTTGATCATATGTTGCAGCATGCAAAGTTGACGCTGGGATTGGTATATGAATTGGCTTTTGCCAAGCTATAAGTGTCAGGATATTACTATTTGTATAATTTACAGAATATAAGAGGTGTAATTACATGGACATAGACCGAAGTGAGAACAAAGGATTTAATAACTGCTCTAATGCACAAGGTCTTTAAATTTGCCGTACTTTTGTTTCTGAAATTATACCCTACTAATAAAATCTCCAAACTATCAAAGTAGTTCAAATCCTCAAACATCACACTTTATACAGCCTTTGCTCACCTGCACTTCTAAAACATTCCGACTCACTTACTGTACTCCGTAGAGTCACAAGTCAGATCACTTAGTCCAGGCCAGTCATCACCTGCACGGACTCTTACGCTAATTTCTGATTCGCCAATCTCCACATACAATACGACGATTACGCATCGACTTCCTCGGGATCTAGCCGGCCGGCTTATCGCGAACACGTCCACCTAACTGCCTCCTTCCATCTCTCTCTCATCTCTTCCTCTTCCATCATAAAGTCATCTGTCGCATCATCTCTCTCCGTCAAATACTTCTTCCGTGAAGCCAAAATCCCAAACTTCCCCTTCACTACCGCAATAATGGCCATCTACTCCGCAGTCCCACCTCTCGAGCAACAAGGACAAGCTCCCCCTGTCGCAGAGAGCACAAGCACAAGTCTAGGTGTAGGCAAAACAGTCACATTGACAATCCCCCTTGACAAGCATGATGAAGTCAAAGAAGCGCGGCTGCGCAAAGAGCCATTGCGCCGCGATAGTCTGAAGGGTCGCGAGGCGATGCTTAGGGGCAAGGAAGGCAGTAGACGGAGACAGCGATGGGAGAATGGTCAGTAGTTTAATCCCCACATGCCTCATTCATCCCGTTCAATCCCTCCCTCTGTTCCTTATCCATAACAATGCATTGAATATTGACATGTCTATGTGCCGTGCGACAGATCGTCTCCTACACGTCCCAAACGCGCAACCTCCACTCCCCAGTGACTGGGAAGTAAGACCTACATGGACCGTCCACCACGTCCCGTACTACCTCGCGCCCCTCTGGGACCTCCGCGCCGAAGAACGCTCGCGCTCTTCCAAGAAATCCAACCCCACCTCTTCCACCCCTTCAGAATTCGGCCGCGTGCCCCAGGAACTCAAAGCCAAGCTTAAGAAATCCAAAGGCGCCAGAACGCTGCTCCAAGAATTGGAGCTGGAGGTCCGGAAGTTCGTCAGGGAGTATGAGTGCGGTATGAAGGGCGAACAGTGGGAGGAGCAGACGGGAGATACGGAGACGGAAACGGAGACGGAGACAGAGGGCGATTCGGAGGATGAGGAGATTGTCTTTATAGGCCGTAATGGGCGTATGAGCGACGAGGCACGGGCACGCGTGGAGCGGGTGTTGGAGAGGGAGAAGAAGGTGTGGGAGGGTGATGTTAATGATCGCGGTGCTGGCTTCGGGTATGTTTCCCTTCGTTTCATTTACATCTTTCTCGTGTCCTACTCCCACCCCCACTCCCACTTCAGGGGGAAGAAACCCCCTTTATTTTCACTTTACTCCACAAAACGAAACTGACCGAACACGCCCCCAGTCGCTGGCTCGTCCATTCCATCGCCGAGTACTACGGCCTCTCATCCCGCTCCATCACCGTCGGCAATCCAGCGCGCAGGGAAGCCTATGTAGCTATCAAGCAGGCTGGCACGAAGAGCGGCGGTGCTCGTAATCGGGACCCTGCCATGGCGTATAACCATGACCTCCCGAGACCGCTTTACGGATTAGTCTAGTCGATTAGTTCCTCTAGCGTAGCGGTTTTGGGCGAATGAATGAAGACGAAGGCTATCAGCGCCTACCTCTTGTGCGAAATACGAGTACTGTTTGTTTAGTTTGCTTCTATTGGCTTGTATTCATTTGATATATTAATTGATTTTTCGTTTGGCCAGAAAGAGAGAGAGTGTGTTTTTGTGTCTTGTATATATGATTCTGAGAGTGCATGTAGAGTAGAGTAGGTAGACTTTACACTACACTTCCTTCCTTCCAATCAAGTGCTTCGCCATCCATCTATATCCATTCCATATCCATCTACCTACTCAAACATACCTACGCCCATCCTAACGATCAGTATCACAGTATGTATTAAGGCGCGGCGGCGTCGCGCTAGAGACTCGCTTACCTATACACTTGGTCCGTGCCTTGAGGCTATTCCCAACTCCAACTTCTCTTTCCGCCCTACTTACTCCGTACTTTTACCTTTCTCTCTCCTTATTAACAAACCCCTTCCTTATATCAATCCATACTCCATTAAACCGGCATGTAGTCTAGCAGGACCTTCTATCTATCTAAACTCTCATCCGGGTATCGGATATACCTCGTATGCTATTAATAGAAATTATACCTCCTTAATTCCTTAGTTCCTTCTTCTACGTCTCATCTCATCTGCTTCAGAGCATGTCGATACAGAGACATTGATCCATCCCACGCTCTATCATCCATCCATCTTCCTCAACTCCAATATCCCAGCGTCCTCCATTTCGTCACTCGCTCGGACAAATCACCCATGTGATGTCTGCGTATAAGCACGATCACGATCACGATCACGACCTAGACGATGCTCCGCTAGAGCACGTCTATGAGAGGGGATGGCTGCGCGACGTAGAAGATCGCGAGGAATATCGCCCGGGGGGCTTGCATCCCGTGCACATCGGTGATGTGTTTGCGACGAGGTTTCGCGTGCTGCATAAGCTGGGGAGCGGTGGCTTGGCTACGGTTTGGCTGTGTCGGGACCAAGAGTATGAGCAAGAGCAAGAGCAAAAGCAGAAAGACAAATACGTCGCGGTGAAGATTATCATTGCGGATGAATCTCGAGACACGTCTCCAGAGCTGCGCTTTGCAACCCAAGAAAGCTTGGACTTTGGAGGGGCTGGCGGGGAGTGCATTGCAGTCCCTCGTGAACACTTCTGGCATGACGGACCTAACGGGAGACATCTGTGCCTGGTTCTTCCTGTACTGGGGCCACGAGTGACTGCGTTGTGGGGCAATTTTGAAGATCCTGTGAGGGTTTCTCGAGACATTGCCTTACAAGTTACGCGTGGACTGCGTTTTCTACATGGGAACGGAATTTGCCATGGAGGTTGGTTTTCACCAGATCAAGACGACAGTGTGTAATTCGTAGGTAGTTCCTGCTAATGCCGTCCTTTGCATTAGATTTCCGCCCCTCAAACATACTCTTCAGACTTACCTTTGAGCACTTAAGTGAGCATGAATTGATCAAGCAGCTCGGAGAGCCAAATAGAGAGCCTCTTGTTACCATATCCGGAGCGAGCCCCATACCTTCAGGTCCTGAATATATAGTCGAAAGCCTTGATCTAGACCGCCTAGATGCTCGGTTTTTATCAGATCAAATCTCCATCATCGATTTCGGCGAATCCTATGATATGCACCATCCACCACCCGATCTCGGCATCACAGCATCCTTCCGGTCCCCAGAGCTCCTCTTCGACAATACGATCGGTGTCGGATGTGACATATGGGCTCTCGCGTGCACAATTTTCGAGATCCGGACAGAGAAATCCCTCTTTGAAAACTTCATGGATGACGACGACGAGGTGATCATGCAAATGGTGCCGATGCTTGGGAAACTGCCGGACGCGTGGTGGAGCGCTTGGGAAGCAAGGGGGCAGTGGTACGAGGATGATGCAACGCCGCTGGTTAATCCTGAGACCGGAAGGCCGTACATGTTAACAGATAGTCTTGAGGTGCTGCTCCGTGGTAGCTCCTCGCCGTTGGTGAATGACTCTCGGAGGGATAAGGAGACCGTTGTTGGGATTGAGGAGAGTAAGGTTCTGGGGGGTCTTTTACGGGGGATGTTGAAGTATGATCCGCGGGAACGGATGAGTGTCGAGGCTGTGTTGGAGCATGAGTGGTTCAAGGGATAGGTGGGACGAGATGGGTATTATGTTGAAGAATAAGATATACTATTACAAGATCCTTTATTCCTATAAAAAGCTTCGCAGAGTCAAGTCTTAGTAAATACCGTATTAGTTAGAATAAAGGACCTGGTCTACTATGCTTTTAAAGGGATAGACGACAGCTCGGGAAATGGTCTTGTAACGTATAAATAACTAAGCATAGTCTTATACGGAGGTACAGCTGTTAAGTATTCGCATAAAGCTAAAAATGCTAAAACAATATACCCTTGCGTAGTTGTTACTCTTAGCTTATTTAGGCAGGAAACGTGTTATCAAAACAAACAAAGTACCTAAACAGGCTAAGAGAGAGATCGCTACAGGGGGCATTCTTTAGCTTTGTGCGAATACTTCACCGCTGTACCTCCGTAGAATTCGATAACCATGGTTTAAGTGGGTCCAATTTAGCCCTTTGTTCTCAACTATAGGCGACGCGACCCCCAATTATTATTATTAGACCATGGTCTACTAAGCACTAGCTTTGAGACAGCTGAAGGCTAGGGAATAGTCTTATGAATAGGGGAGTCTGATAGCTGGGTCTGGTCGTATATCCCAACCAATACACGTTCACTTAACTTTACTGGTTTTACACGCCGACAGTACCTGAATTCAACTTATGCATCACACGTATTCGTATTCAGGGGCAGATTCAAAGTCGTAGGCGCTTTACCATGAAAGGAAGTCGGTAGCTGATTTATGTACATTCAAAGACAGTGTAAACTCAATAGGTTTTGGAAACCAGAGCTGAAGCAGCGCCACATCCGCCGTGACGGCGGTGTGACACTGTCAATTCCTTCCTATCAAGGAGTTTAATATGCTGTACGTATTGTCAAAAGAATAGCCAAGCCAGTAGGGAAGGTCCCTTGCCTCCCCTGTCGAAAGGGACGAGCCGCTGTCTTTGAGTAACCTGAGAGTTATGAATAAATGCCGGTAAGAAGCACATCCGGCACTGCGAGTCTTGATAAATTACTCTGTTGTGGCATTTCCTCTTGTCACAATACGACGATGCTAGGAACCGGTTTCATGTTGGGCGGGGTAGACATGGGTTGTGCAGGAAAACCTCATATGGGTTAATGGGTGCATATGCAACTCATTCATACAAGACGTACACAATTATGGAGCAATGTGATGAAGAAAGCCGAAGTGAATTATGGCATTAGTATATCATTGATCTTTTCCTGCTGTTCATGAGAGGTGAGGAGGAAATCATTGGCATTGGTTTTTCTAAACATTGCCCCAAACCAACCTCCAGATAACTCTATTAACACTTCAACTTTACAATGGCTTTCACTTCGTCGACGACGAATCTTTTCATTGCGAGCATTGCTACGGTGAGTCAATATAAAACCCTTACATATGTTGACCGAACACTTGAACTAATGTTATCCAGCTCCTGTTCTATCGTTTCGCTACCCTTATTTATCGATTCTATTTCCACCCACTCTCTAAATTTCCCGGTCCCAAGTATCTAGCTGCGTCCGCCCTATCCCAGTTCTACCAACAAAACATCAAAGGAACCTTCTACAGAGAAATCCGAGATTTGCATGATCAGTATGGAGAGATTGTTCGCGTGGCCCCCAATGAACTGTCAATCGATGGGTCAATCGGCTGGGATGACATTTATGGACACAAGAAAACCGGACAGGTGGAATTCGGCAAGGATTCGCTCTTCTATCGTCCGCTAGATCAGGGCAAAGGCCTCGATGGCCATGGTGCACAAGATATCATAATGTCGAATCGAGAAGAACATCGACGGCAAAGACGACTCCTGGCTCATGCTTTCTCGGACGCGGCACTCTATGCGCAAGAAGATATTATCATGTCCTATGTTGATCTTTTGATGCGAAGACTAGAGGAACACTCGGTTCAAGGAAAGAAACTCGACATGGTTAAGTGGTATAACTACACTACATTTGACATTATCAGCGATCTCGCGTTTAATGATACGTTTGGGAGCTTGGAGAGCAGCGCCATGCATCCCTGGGTTAGCATGATCTTCGATTTCATAAAAGTGAACACAAAGTTACGGCTGTTCGCCCAGTATCCAATCCTAAAGCCATTCGTCGGTTTCGTGATCAACAAAAGCGACATCGAAATAATCGAGCGAAACCAGGCCCTCACTTCCGCCAAACTCGATAAAAGACTGGCACAAGGGACGAACGGGGCGAGGAAAGACTTCCTCACCTACATCCTGCAACACAACGACGAGAAAGGAATGAGCCATCCAGAGATCCTGGGCAACTGCGAGACGATCATCGTAGCGGGCAGCGAGACCACAGCTACACTGTTGTCGGGCTTAACGTACTTTCTAAGTCAGAGCCCAGAGGCCTGGAAACGGTTGAAGGATGAAGTCCGTGGAGCTTTCAAGACGGAGGAGGAAATCACCATGCGCTCTACAGCCGCTCTGCCATACCTGTTTGCTTGTCTGGAAGAAGGCTTCAGAATGTACCCACCCGCCGTCGTAACCCCGCCACGAATCTCCCCCGGTGCAACCGTGAACGGAGTATACATCCCTGAAGGCGTGAGTCCTCGTTCTTCCATTCCATCCACACCAAACACATACACACCTTAGATCCCACCACCCTCTCGTCAAGAAGAGGCAATGCAAATCCATATCTCTTCCGAACATAACATATAACCCAAGACTACTCAGCTAACACCCAAGAACCAGACAAAGGTATGGATCCACGCATACTCGACCACGCGCCGCAGCAGCAACTTCCACCTCCCGGACACCTTCGCGCCCGAGCGCTGGCTCCCGCCCACGCACCCGTACCACTCGCCGATCTTCACACACGACAAGCTCAGGTGCATGCGGCCCTTCTCCTACGGCCCGCGCAACTGCATCGGCAAGAACCTCGCCTATTCCGAGATGCGGCTTATCATGGCCAAGCTGGTGTGGAAGTTTGAGCTCGAGCTCGCGCCCGAGAGCCAGGGCTGGGACGTGGGGCAGAAGGTGTTTACGAATTTTGAGAAGCCGCCGTTGGTTATGAGGTTGCATTTGGTTGCTGGGGCGGGAGAGAAGTGAGAAGTGGGGTTGGAGGGGAGAGAGTCAGTTGGGTGAGTTGGGTGAGTGCGTATTGAGATTGGGGGAATGAATGACTGCTGGATGGCATTACACATGTTACATCTAGATAGTATTCGCTTTGTGCCATGGACTTTATCTCATTGCAGATTATTTTATCAATTGAAGCACTCTTTGTTTTGGATCACTATGGGAAGTAAGCCGCTGTGATTGAATTGAAGACTCTGGAGTGACCCAGATAGAGGAGCTATGCTTCAGTAATCTCGGAATCAAGACAGACAGCGTCAAAGGATATTGAGGTACTTAACGTTTGTTTTCCTAATCTGAACTGATGGAATGCAGATTTCCTTTAGGCATGTTTCAAAAAGAAGTCAAGATACATCGGTAGCATTCACGCTGTAGCACCGTAGACTAAGCTCTTGCTTCTTTACCAATTCTCTTCTTCATCTCTATATTATCCCCTGTAGTCATTAGCCTTTTCATTGTTTACCCTAATATAGCATCATACGCAATTTAAAACCGATGTCACAGTGACAGTCGGGGGCGTACGTAGCGCAGGATCCACAAGTGTGGAGTAATAATAATAGGAGGCGAGTACTCACCTTTGTTTCAAGTCTGACAGCCTGCCTGAATTATACTTATAAATATATACTCTGCGCCACTCAGAGAGCTTAGATCTGATAATTATAGGCTTTTAAGAGGTCTAATTTTACTTTAAAGTTAGTTCATTCTATAGTTTTAAGGATCTATACTAGGATAAAAGAGCTAGTTGGATGTATAGGGTTCTAGCAATCTACGCTAAGTAATGGGTTTATAGACGGGTTGTTACTAGCCTTGAAAATCGGCGATTAAAAAGGAGGCGATCACGATACAAGGACCGTGCGCGGCTAAGAACCTTAAAATAGATAAACACTTTTCCCCCCTTTTGATATGGTTAATGATCCTTCGCCCCACCGCGTAAACAGGGGAAGTGAGCAAATAATATCACTACGTCTAGGGCTTAGTGGGACCTTACAAGTACCCTGCGCCGTGAATAGTAGGCTAGGGCATCTAGCCATTCAGTTCTATGGGATTCTACGTGATTTAACCTTTAAGAAGGGGGGGGGAGTATGGGTATCTTCCTCCCCTAAGATCCAGCTTGTTTCATAATACTGCGGGGCAATTTCCACTCTAAACAACTCAAATGTCCTTTTCCTAGAACAGTTTTATAGGCTTTCTCTATAATATATAGAATCATATAGAACTAATTAGCTAGAAGCCCTTATAGGTCCTATACAGCTGACATTCTATTTATTGCGAAAGTACTTATAAGGTCCTCGGCGTATTCCGTAATATTTTTTTCAAGCTCATACAGTGTGGCGAAAGATTATTAATAATTATCCAGGAGTGCTATTGGATTGCGGCGCTGCGAGGCGCAGAGCTGAAGAAGGATGATGTACCAAGTTCCCTTCCACCACAAGCTCATTGCAATTTTTGGAATACTCGAGTCAAAACCAAGAATAACCCCTAAAGAGCCCGATAACTTGATAGCACGATATATTAGATCTCCACTCCTACAATCCTCTTTAATCCTTCTTATTTTAAGGTACTTTATCTTTAGAGATATTTCTGTGTATATAAAGGATAGTTTCTCGACTAACATATGCTATTAATCACTCATCAACCTTCTTCTTTCCAACTCTCAAATCATCTCCAAACACCACCAATAAAATGCATGCCTTTTTTCACAATCATTGCTGCTGGGTGCCTCGCTTCACAGGCGTTGGCTGCTCCAGCAAATGAAGCAACTCGCATTCTCCAGCGAGGTACATTGACCGGCCCACGAGATGCCTTCTCTTCAGCACGTTGGTCATTTTTGGATCCAAAAAGAAGATTCCACAGTTAGTGGTTGGACAGACGGTGGAATTGGTAAATACTAGCTCTTGCTTATGAGACGCCCGCCACAATGCTAATACATATCCCAGTCAAACCAACTTCGATAGCACAATGGTCCCAATCACCAATGGAGACTGCTATTACTTCGACACGAAGGCTACGGACGTCAAAATTATCTGGCCTGATGATGATACTTTAAAATGGGCTACTATTTTCGGGGACGGGAATTGCGAGTCCGAGAGGAAGATCACTGTTAGTAGAGAAAATTCGGCCGTCGGCAATTATCAGTGCGTGAAAGTTCCAGAAAAAACAACTACTGGGTCGCAGTTTATGTTGGAGGGTTATGGGAGTATTAAGCTTGGTCGTGGCGCGCAACCTAAGAATTAAGGTACTTGACCAATCTGTCATAACAGGTGTAGGGTATGGTCTTATGTAGCGCTTGAGAGTTGGATGTGGATATACATATACTTGTATTTATATCATCAACCCCCGAGCTCATGAAATGTCGGAAGGGGAAGTGGTAGAGTGTCTATGGTAAGGGGCGTATTGTATCCATTAGGGCGAGAAGGAGTGATTATATATAAAGGAGTTTGATATCTAATCTTGATATTAGATAACTAGGTTATAAATGCTGCGTATAGTTTACTAGTGTTAATACTCTCTACTCTTCCCTACTTCCTATCGTCGCATACTCCGTCCGGCTTGTATTGACCCGACGTGATGAATAGGAATTTAAAAAGAAAAGTAATTATATCAACTAGTAATCTGAAAAACATATGATTTATAGAGTTTCATTATAGAAATGTCTGATTTGCGATATAATAATTATCTCAGACTATAGATTGCTAATGAAATCTTACTAAAAGGGGCTCGGTTAGCTAGTACGGATTCAAAGTACAGCTTTCTGGCTTGTCTCCTTACTATTTATCACTTCTCTTAAGACTTCCTTCGAGGTGTTCTCTTATGCCGCAAATTTTCCCAAGATAAAATTGTTTACTACAACCACACCATCACTATTTATGCAAACCTGACCTATCGTCTGCTTTACGAAGGGCGAAAATCTTAAGTCTTGCCTTATGAAAGGGGTGCAACGAGGTCCTGGAGAGTGACTAAGCAAGCGCTTCAACGACTCCAATAGTCTCTGTCGCGATATCAGATGAAGAGTGGTTCCAGTAAACGCCTACCAACCCGAGTCGCTGTTCGTGTCCATTTAAATGAAGAACGGCTCGAAACCTTTTGCCGGGATATTCAACATCACAAACTCACACCGAGTCTTCTCTATACGTACGCGTTAGGCTTGTAGGATTACAAAAAGCCTTGAACTTTTTCTTTCATCTACACTCGATGAAAACGCCATAATCCACACACGACTGGTGGTCGAAGAGCTTGAGAAGCGACAAACGCCTGCGATGTTCGGTTTAAAGCGATCCTCCCCATTTCCCCTACGATATCCTTGCCTACTTATTCTCTGAGTCAGCAAGCACTTTCATTCAAGAGGTATTACCTTTCCTCTGCATCTTATTTTGTCCTACATGAGTGCATATCTGATGCCAAGACAATGGAGCGATCAATGAAAAACCTGGACTCTATACCAAGTTATGATGAAGAAGAAGCCCTAAAGTACAAGAAGCCTTTGACAGACAGAGAGGTTCATTAAAAGTGCAAAGGCATCAGCTCTACATCCTCAATATAGTAGTCTGTGCTAACTAACGACTGTGTATAGCCTTTTTAGATTCCCTCGATGCTGCAAATGTGTGTAACGAGTATATTAAGAATGCGAGTACGAAGACATTTATATATCCTATGGTTGACTTGGGCACGTCCGGGGGATAAAATACAAGTGAAAGCCAGGTTCAATGTACTTTCCCATTCCCCAATTAAAGGTGAAACCACAAACTATGGGAATCGGAGACGTAGAGCCACTAATGACTGGTAGATACGATATTTGTTAAAGGAATCTTATTTTGGATCGAACCCTTTACGCTCCTTGCCCTGAGCCAGTCTGCCAGTCCAGCTTAGATGAAGGACGGTAAAGAAAGGCACTTGCTCGAACTTCTAAAGCGAAACATGAAAGTATATGTAAACTGAGATCCTGATTACGGTATATATGTACCTAGGTAAAGGTGCAAAAATCTCTACCCTCAGGTAGGCTAGGGAGGGGTATCACGCCGTCTATACCTATCTAAGGACGGACGTGTTTTGAAAGGAAGGCTCTAAGAACTCCATCCGCTTCCGTCGTGCATGGGATGGGGTGCCGATGATGAATAATGCTATCTCAACTACTTGTATACCTTGTTTACCCCGCCCCCTCATCTCATCTCATCTCACGCAGCAGCAAACAAGAATGTTACTCCATACTATTCCCATATAGGAAGCGCTTGTTGGTTACCGAGGTTACACCACCTGCGGGCACTCTCCACCCGGTCTGCAGCACGCAAGCGAGGTCACGAGTCAGGATCGATAAGGACCGATCCGATGGCACCCACCCATTCACCCCACCCCACCTTTACAGTAGCTCGCTCAAGCAAGGCCCGTGCTCGCAGGTCAAAAAATAGACTTCGACATCCCGCAAAAAGCAAATTCTCGTTACAGTATCCGCTCTTTCTCCGCTCCCCGTACACCAGGAAATGAGATTGGAGATTGAGGTCCGACCGAATTAGATATTATATTACAATCACTCCCCCCTCCTCTCCTCGTAAACATGCCGTTCGACTTCGACGCCGCTATCCACAAACAATACGACATTGTGCCACTGGACCGCGACTTCATCCCCTCCAAGCAAATAGCCAAGCCGCATATCCTGTGGGTGGGATGCTCGGATAGCTTGACGCTGGAGACGTTCACGCTCGATATATTGCAGGATGAGATATTCGTGCATAGGAACCTGGGCAATATTCTGAGTAATGGCGATTTGAGCAGTGAGAGCGCCGTGGCGTGGGCGGTGGAATTGCTCAAGGTATGTTGATGTTGCCCGCCTTGATATACCAATGGGCTGGCTGCAAAGGCTGATGCAGAGTACAGGTTGAGCATATTGTCGTCTGTGGGCATTATGGCTGTGGGTTGACCAAGTCGAATGATCCCAAGGCCTTGTATGGCTGGTCCAAGTAAGTGCAATTATGCATGCATCCTTTCTCTCCAGCCTCAGCGGGCAAACGCAACGAAACGTGCTAATTGCGACCAGAGATATCGCCCGGCTGCATAAAATGAACGACGAGTTCCTGGGCGAGGTGAAAGACAAGTCCGATGAGCGGAGCCACGAGCATCGGTTGGAGGAAATATACACATTGGCAGAAGCTGGCTGGCTGAGGAGACAACCGAATGTGAAAGAGGCGATTCGAGAGCGGGGGCTACAGATCCATGCGTTTGTGTACGATAGGGAAACGAATTCCGCTGTACGACTGGTCGAGATAGATGAGAAGCGGGAGACATAACTATAATTCAGAAGTTACTACATCGTCACGTACACGTTTTGAAGTTGAAATTTGCGTTGACTTGACTTGAGTTTATACGAGTCGCAGGCCTGGTAAAGCAGGTGGAAGAGGAAGAAAACCAATTCTGATCTCCATTCCATGTTAAGCAATACGAGCCAATCGTAAATGTAGAGATATACAAGGTTATTGCGTTGTATTGTACATAGAGACGGTTTGAGGCTGACAGTTTCCCCGCACGCGTTGGACGCGCCTGTTACACGTAATCTTACATATAATTTATGTCTATCACCTCACTATCCATACGAGTTGTCCAACATCATCAACTACATGCCTCATGAATTCACCTCTACGACTGGAGACTATGCCCGAAGCATTGAATGATAATGCGACAAACCCCTAATTTTTATATTTCTTCATCTAGTGACGCTCCGCTGGCCCTCCGGGGGCCACTGCCGTGGAGGCCGGGAGGTTCACTCTTTTACATTTCGAAATGAGATTGTATATATTATGCCCTTCACGGCCTCCACGGCAGTGGCCCCCGGAGAGCCAGCGGAGCGTCATGAAAGACGGGAGAGGGTATTCTTGCCTCTATAAGTGATAACGCGAATATAGACTGTCGTCAAATATGAGCATCATTGCATCTGTCACGCTACCTGCCAAATAGAGCCATCAAAGGCTACAATCTCCAACCTTACGCCATGGCAATCCACCACCTCCAACGACCGCTTTGAGCTTCACTCTTCCGCGGTATTCGCGATAAACATACCTAGATAGGTACACGACATTAAAATGCTATACGGCCTCTTATCTACCAGCAGCGTATCTTTTACGCCAGCAACAGATATCCCAGACCTATCTGGAAAAGTGATATTCATCACCGGCGGTACTTCCCCCCTTACCTCTCACCTTGTCCCTGCACAACCACAACAGCTATCCCAGTACTAACATACCCAGGCAACACGGGCCTCGGAAAAGAAAGCGCCCTCCAACTCGCCGCCCACGACCCCTCGCACATCTACCTATCCTGCCGCAACGGCTCCAAAGCCGCAGCAGCGATCCAGGACATCCAATCCACCGTGCCCTCCGCCCGCCTCACATTCATCCAATGCGACCTCACGTCCCTGGCCTCGGTGCTCGCCGCAGCGCAGGAATTCACACGTCTGGAATCCCGCCTCGACATCCTGATGCTGAACGCGGGGATCATGGCCGTGCCCCCGTCGACGACGCATGACGGCTACGAGGTCCAGTTCGGCACGAACCATGTCGGGCACGCGCTGCTAACGAAACTGCTCATGCCGACGCTGTTGCGCACCGCGGAAGCGGGGGCGGATGGGGATGTGAGGGTCGTGGCGCTGTCTAGTATCGCGCATGTAACGGCGAGCGGGATTCAGTTTGGTGCACTGAAGAGCGCGGACGGGGGACTGGCTACCAATATGACGCGGTATGGGCAGAGCAAGCTGGCGAATATACTGTTTGTGCGGGAGCTGCAGCGGCGGTATGGGGGCCGGGGGGTGACGGCTGTGG
>QGMJ01000676.1:0-18263 GCA_007821545.1 Lachnellula subtilissima
TTTGAGGACGGATACTGAGGGGTATTTAATATATAATGGTACTGGGATGAGGATGTATGTTTACTTTGAGATTGAAGGGTCGATATTTCGGCGTCGAGTTGGAGGCCGACGTCGTCTGTGGGGATGAAGTCGTCTGTTGAGTCCATCATGAGGAATAAGATTGCTTGATTGGAGATACTCAATGAGCTATGCAGATAGTTTATTGTGAATAGAATCAATTGTTGAGGGCTCAAGTATTGTAAGATGAGAAGTTGCGAAATCAACACTGCAGACGTGACGCGTATCTTTTGCAGGCCGTCACGTGCTACGGCGGGGAGGCTTGAGCTTGAGGCTCCACTCCACGCTTGACTGAAAGCAAGCCAAAACAGATAAGGGGGAGCAAGTTGTCTCACTTTCGAGTCGAGAGTGGTTGTCATATTCATTGTGTCTTTTTTCTTTCTGTATGGCTTCATCTTTTCCACATCCGTCTTTTGTGAATTAACCCTTTATCTTCAATTCTGCAACTATTCTGTTGTTATTCCCCTCATTGAAAAAGGACACGTTCCATCCATCAACTCGCTTCTCCCCACCGACGCCAGTCGAGTAGTGGCACAAATCCCTAGTCCTTCCTTCGTGTGGCTGCTCAACTTTAGAGGCCAGCGAGTCCTCTAAAGCTCGACTCCAACACATAATCACATGGATGCCTACCCTTCTGGACGATACATTGCCCTCACTTACATCTCTCCACTCTCCTTTACATCAACATAACCTTCCTTCTCACCACGACGCGCAGTTCCCGCACTCCCAAGAACTAGATACCCTTTCGCCATCCGGACAACGGCACAAGAGAAACACTGAGATTAAAGAGCTCCCCGAAGACTCCAAACACCTCCTCGCACCCGAATACTTCTCAGAAGACTCAGAAGACGCAGACGATAATTCTATGCCGCCCAAATCGCGCCGCCCGAAACCCCTGTTGGTGCCAAAGGGCTCTACCTCTAGCGGAGGGGAAAACGGTCACACAAACGGCAGCATGAATAATAATGTCGAATACCGGCGCAAAAACGCCTCTCTGGATTCGAATGCCGTTACTACGAATCTTATGACGCGCGAGTCGTTTACGTTGGATGACCATGTGCCGCGAACACCGACTATAAACAACCATGGCTTTTTCCAGCTGCCTATGCAGGATAGGAGGAATTTTGGACTGCTGGTCTTGCTATACTTCTTGCAAGGTGTGCCGATGGGGCTCGCGACCGGTTCAGTGCCATTCTTATTGAAAGGAAGAAATCTGTCATATAGTGCGCTGGGTGTATTCAGTTTGGCTTCGTACCCGTACTCCTTGAAGCTGTTATGGAGTCCCATTGTAGACGCGATATGGACGCCGCGGCTTGGGAGGAGAAAGAGTTGGATCATGCCTATTCAAATGCTCTCCGGAATCGGGATGTTATGGCTTGGCTCAAGAGTGAAGGGTATGATGGTTACAGCGGGCGCAGACGACGGGTCTGGAATCTGGGGCTTTACAGGCTGGTGGTTCTTCCTAGTTTTCATGTGTGCGACGCAAGATATCGCAGTGGATGGATGGGCATTAACTCTCTTGACTCCCGGAAACATATCTTATGCATCAACCGCGCAAACCGTTGGCCTAACAGCCGGACAATTCATGTCATACACCGTCTTCCTCGCCTTCAACTCGCCAGATTTTGCCAATAAATGGTTCCGCAAGACACCACTCGACGAAGGCGTCATGACGCTTGGAGGCTATCTCACGTTTTGGGGCTGGGCATACATAATCGTCACTCTTGGGCTCGCAGCTCTGAAGAAAGAAGAGAAAACTAAGAATGAGGACGGCATTTGGGATGTGTATAAAGTGATGTGGGGTGTGTTGAAACTCAAGAACATCCAGACCATAATCATCATCCACCTAATTGCTAAAATCGGCTTCCAAGCCAACGATGCTGTTACCAATCTGAAGCTCATCGACAAAGGATTCAGCCAGGAAGATCTCGCCTTGACAGTGCTCATTGATTTTCCTTTTGAGATTGGGTTGGGGTATTATGCGGGGAAATGGTCAACTACTTATACGCCTATGCGGCTGTGGTGTTGGGGGTTTGTAGGCCGTCTGGTAGCTGCTGTTATTGCTCAGATCACTGTGATTATCTTCCCAGCAAACGGCGTTGATACGTGGTACCTGCTTGTCGTTATCGCGGAGCATATCTTTTCTACTTTTACGAACACGGTCATGTTTGTCGCCATCTCTGCTTTCCATGCTAGGATTGCGGATCCGGTTATTGGGGGCACTTATATGACTTTGCTTGCTACGTATGTTCCCTTCCCCCTATTAACTTTCGTTTGAGCTGAGCTAATGATCGTATGTATACAGCGTATCTAACCTAGGCGGTACATTCCCCCGTTTCTTCGTCCTGAAACTCGTGGATCTCTTTACAGTCGCCACCTGCCTCCCTCCACCCACGGACTACAAACTTGCGGCCGGCCTCCACGGGCCCCTCGTCACCTCCCCATTCAGCTGCTCCCTGTCAGCAGAGAAAGACCGGTGTATACAAGGCGGGGGAATCTGCGATGTGAGCCGGGATGGATACTATGTTATGAATATTGTATGTGTGCTTATTGGCGTCGTGACGTTTTGGGGCTTCATTAAACCGGCGGCTCTCAAGTTGCAGGCGTTGCCGTTGAGGGCCTGGAGGATTGCTGAGGGGAATACGTAAGGTGGGGGTATATGCCGTGGACTGGACTGGGTAGATGGGATGGGGTTGTACTGTATGTAGTTAGAATGTATAAGTATGATCAACTCGCCTTGGCTTGGCTCGGCTTCTTGTAGTAGAAGAAAAGTACATTTATCTATACTTGTCTTACATTCCTTCCTTGCTTTATCGATCTTGTACTACCTGCATAACACTAACATTTCTTCATATACCCGAACCTCATGTCTCACCTAATAAACTCTTACGGAGAGCAAGGCGAACAGTATTCACCCAATTCCCGTGAAATCCACCATCTTGCCATTAAACCCGGCATTCCCATCATCCCAGCTCGTGCGAAATACAATATATATACACAAGGTAATAAAAAATAAACCAAAACGTTGTTTATACATCTTTTCTTTTCTTTTCTTTTCGAAGGCACACTATTCGTAGCCATAGTATATATATATCATAGTATAAACCAACCGTCCTTTATTTCCTTCTTAACGGAAAAAAGTAAAAGCAAAGTAAAAGTAAAATCCCAAGCTTTTATTTCCTGTCCTGTTATTGCAAAATATGGTGGTGCTGTCCGTCGTTCGTACAAACGCTTTTGGGTGTGTGTGGTAGAAGGGAAGTCCTATGCTTGCTATACTTGGTATATAGTAGACTTCTTCATGGTTTACTGATGTGTTTTGAAGGGGGGGCGGGGATTCCTCTTGTTACTGGCTCAGCTGACGGGTGGCTTTTATATCTATCCTTAGCCGTTAAATAATGTAGAGGGAAAGAAAGAAAGAAAGGAAGGAAGGAAGAAAGGCTTCTCGATAGGGTGATACGTACTATAATTAAACAGATGGCTGACTTGAATATATAGGCGGGTTGATTAGGATAACGATGTATATATATATATATGGATTATGCTATAGTAGCATGCATGACTTGGTCTTTTCTTTGGTGGCATCGATTTAATATCTAAACTACTAGAGTAGATTATAATTGATAGTCTATCTCGAGCTCTATTGCGGCCCTTGCTGGCTAGCTATCACAAAGTAGGGACTTGGAGAGGAGGATCGAAGTTCTATCTCGGTCTAGATGGATTATATATCTAAGGATTCATATCATATCATATCATATCATATCTATTCATCTATCTCTATCTCTATCTACTGAGAATATTCTTGAGGATTAAGATAAACATAAAACAAGCAAGCAAGCAAACGATCCTAAACGGCAGTAACAAAAGATGTGACATGATATGACATTTGCAGCAGTAGATGCATGTTATAGCCAAGATCTATCTACGAGGTTCTGTCTTCGTCATATATATAAGCAGATACGCGCTCTAGCGCCGCATCGATGTGAAAGTCTTCTATCTGTCTGTCTCAAACCGAGTAATGTGTATATATATAATGAGTACGCTCCGTGCATTCTATCTATCTATCTATCTCTCTACTAGAATACTCTGATGTCGTTCTCATCCCATCATTCCGCTAATGCAACTATCTATAATGAATCGATAACCAGATCCCCGGTCCTCGTTGAAAATAAATACATGAATAAATAAACAAATAAAGATCGAAATGCAGGAGTTCCATCTATCTAGAAGTTCTGCGTTTAATATACTTTACTGTACTATACTATACTATCCTTTTAATATATATAGGGGAGGAGAGATTAAGACGTATAGTAACAAGTAGGAAATATAAGGACGAAACTGAAAACCAGAGGGATGGAGAGGGGTAGAGAGAGGTCTATCTGTTGCTTAACAAATGTTGGGGAGATAACTAAATGTCTTTCATGTCATATCTTGAGCTAATAAAAGACTAAAGCAAGTGAATGGATGTTTGGAGACAAGACAGTAAGTAGTCTATCTAATCTAGTGCAAGCTCGCTCTTCCTTTTAGGTCTAGGCATGCATGGTCTAGTAAGAGATGTGATATGATGGAATGGGATGGCTACCAAGGACGCTGGCTACCGTTGCCGTAAGTCGGTGCTGCGAGGATCGAGGTAGTAGTTGCTTGGGCAAGTGTGGGATGGATTAAGGTGCCGAGGATATCATTCAAATCGAGAAATCGGAAGGGTCGAGATAAGAGAGAATTGGATATCAAGAGAATGTTATTTTCAGCATCTTTTAAAAAAGCTTGGGGTGAAAATGGGTCTGGTAGAATATGTCGCAAATCAAGGAATCAGAAAGGTCACAGTAGAAGCAGAGGGTTATTGAGATCGTATATTTATTGCTTGAAGTCACGACGAGTACCTCATAGTCGCGTTAGAAGTTAAAATTATTCAGTACGTGTAGTTAAATCCATTTTATCCTTTCCAAACCCATCCCCCATTCTCCATTCCTTCTGAACCCCCCTTTTCCTGCACTCCGATCCGCATATAATGCAAGCATGTCACCCGTACCAAATGTAAGGGATGTCACATTTACAAAAGGAAAGCAGCGAGACCGACGGCCATCAACAGACCACCGGCCTTCTGGGCTGAAGCAGCGCCGGTGAAGGGAACGATGGTGTTGTTGGTGGATGGGGTGTAGGTGACTGGGGCCGATGGGGCAGCAGTTCCGTAGGTCTTCTTGGAGGAGACAACGGTGGTTGCGCAGCCAGGGCAGACAACACCGGCGGAGGAGGAGGGGTAGACGGTCACCACGGAGGTGATGACAGTTGGTACGCAGGTGGAGATGGTGACAACGGAGGTGACTGGGAGCGTGGCTGGGGCGGAAGCTGGGGCCGTGCTGACAGGTGGGGAGAGGGTGGTCACTGGGACGGAGACGACAACTGATGAGGCTGACTTGGCTGGGACGGAAGCACCACCGGTGACTGAGCCAGTGGCTGGGACAGATGAAGCGACCTTAGCGGAGGATGAAACGACAACCACTGCGGAGCTGGCTGGGGATGTAACAACAGTCAGGTAGGTGGAGGTGGTGGTGGATCCGTATGGGCAGTTGGTGACAGTTGGTGCGCACGAGCTGATGGTGTAGGTCTTGGTCTTGGTGATGGTACCGGTGGAGACTGGAGTGCTGGAAGAGGAGGCAGCGGTGACTGGGGGAGGCAGGACAATTGGGGTGCTGGAAGCACCGGTCACTGGGCAGTAGGTGGTGGTGACTGAGATCTCAGTGGTGACCTGGCCAATCCGGGCTGCAGTCGGTGACTGTGGCAGCGCAAGATCTAGATACTGGTCAGTATTGTGCGGGGAACTGGATGGTTTCTGGGGATGAGGCTCTTACGTGACAGTGTAGACCTTGCTCTGGGTGATGGTGGAGGTCGTGTATGGGACCGTGGTGTTCTGGGCGGTGGCAAGAGCCGCGGAAAGAGCAAGAGTGATGATTGAGGCCTTCATTTTGACGGTTGAGAGGATTGAGTTTTTGAAAAGGTTTCAAAAGAATTATATAATAGATGAGTGAGTTGTAAAGAGTGTAACTGTATCGAAGATACAAAGATGATTGATTAATGAATGTGGATGAAGTTAGAGTTGCTTGGGAGGAAAGAAAAGAGGAACTGGTGAAGGGGAATTCATGCTTCTATATACCAGCTGTGATTGCCATCAAAAGGGCGGACGGCAAGGTACATTGCACTAGGTGGACAGAGGAAAGCATTCCCAAAGCGCGGCTGGTGAAGGCGTCCCAATTAGAGACGAACCGACATCAAGCCTTGAAGCCAAAATAAAAGAGGAAATGAGGACGGTTCGTATTGAGGCGGCTGTCGCTAACCCTATGGAAAAAGGAGCATAGCTCGCCTTCGCTTAGCGTAGATCCAAGCCCAAGCAAGCAATAGCGCGGGCCTTTAGAGTGAGAAAGGGAAAAGGGGGTACGAAGTTACTTGGAAGTACTTCGTAGTCTGGTAGCAGTGGGTGGTCTTCAAATCTGGGCCCGATGCCCTGTCCACAACCTTTGCGGGGAACCCAACCAAGCGCTGAAAAGGTGCAAATTACCCCTGACGCTACCCCCGGCCCCTGAAGCTAACCAGCCTACCACCCTCGCCAGCCTAGCCCTATGCAGGAACCAACGAATAATCATGGCCTGTCAACTGGGCACTATTCTCACTCTTACTGCATTGAGAAAGCAGTGCTAGTTAGTCACCTCGCTGTGATATTGGTATACGAGGCAGTGTAAATTGAGATGGAAATACTTCGCAATACAACGTATCAGCGCGTACGTGATAGAACGGGGGCTGCAGCTGTTAGCTAGCTAGCCTGTGTACTCGAGTACGCCGAAATCGACGGTGAGTACATTGATGAAGCGAAGCGCGTAAAAGAGCAGTTAGTCAGTCAAGACTTAACACTCAGCACAGCAGCGACACGCCCAATCCAATTCCAATCCAATCCAATTTAATCTAATCCAATTGCAATTCACAATTCCTCACCGTCCTCTCCTCCTATCTCGAATGTTACGGTCAATTTTCGGACATTCTTCAGCCGTACACATGTAGAGTAGTAATCCATTGAATTTTTAGAAATTACCATGTTTTGCATCACGTTTTGCCCACTTGGTCTTGGCCTGCTTTTTCAGTCAGCCCATTGAACCCAGCCAGCCCAGCCAGTCCAGCCTCACGCCCAACTCCGAAGCTTGGCTTAGAATGTAATATCCGGGCCGTCCAAGACTGTGGTACTGTAGTAATAATTGGACCAAAAGCTTCAAGTAGGATAGTGCATTACTTATTAGTCCAGATTCCAGGCCTTGCCCCTATCACGAAGTAGTATCAATTTCCCTCTTCGTATTCCGCATCTGCCTAGGGCCTTTTCTTTTTGCCCTGACTAGTTTCCTCAACGCTTCAGCGGACCAGCGGTTCGTCTTCGTTTTCTTTTTCCCCCAAGGGCGAAGGACCAAGCCAAAGACGATGATGGATGGATGGATGGATGGAGCTAAGTTGAAAAACATGTGTTTCTTTTATTATTACGGATTTGTGGGTTTTCATCATTGTTTAAAGGGCGACAGGGGTCTCTGAACAGTTCCTCTGAACATTTTCATCACTTTGTCCTGTTTATTTGTTTTTTTGTTTTTTTTTGGAGAGATGTTGGTGTAGGTATATTTCCATGTTAAGCTTCTAATTATACTAGATGGTGTTAACGCTCCATGCCAACATCGTCCATTGTGTTCAGTGAATTGCGCGTCAGCGTTTACCATTGAGGCCATGGTACGTGGTACTGGTATTATGATTCGCGATTCCACTAATCGCTGGCGTGGGAATTATGCGTTCAGCGTGAGGAAGTTCAGAGTTGTCGTCTGAGGTGGCTGGCGACTTCGAAGTCAATTATATCATAATGCCATCTTATGCAATTCGCTCCTGCCCCAGAGTGAGTAAGTAGGTAGCGTAGCGCAGTGCAAGTGACGAGGCCGCTCCTTTCTCATATTCTCATGGACGCTTTGCATTTTTTGATCTGTCGAAACAACAAACTGTCATTCTAACTTCAACATTGATAACTTCATCCTTACAGCTTCCATTGCCCACCCACATTCGCTCGCTCTTACATGGAACATTAATCAGATATCCAATATTGCAGACCTACCTCTCAGTTCGACAATGTCGCAATCACGGCTCCTAGGTTTCTCGACGGATACACCGTGCAACGGACAATTTGTTCAGGACGAGAAGGAACGTGGTGAATGGGAAGCGGAACGAGCCGAAGTTACATTTCCTTTTCGACCTACCGTGCCAGATTTTCAAATAGGACTCCATTAGTACAGCGTACAATTCCTCCACCATTGGCAAACAATCAGGTTGCCCCCACGAGCCATAATCCTCCACCTACACCTCCACTCGCCGTAGGAGATCAACAAAATGCGTTTTCCAGACAATCAAGGCCGCATGATCCAGCCTAAGAAGCTGTACGTAACACAGGTCTATATGCTCAGGGAGGACCGATCCACGTCATCGGTGAACCGATTCCTCGATCCAACGCACACGTCCAGGCCAGATATTTCGGGCGCCCGCCTTCGTTCGACGAGATTGGGCGGAAGACTGATATCGAGTATCCGCAAATGAATCTTTATGGCGCGTGTAGCAAAGGGATACGCTGCCAATATACCCACAGCAATATGCCATGCATGGTTGCTGTCCAGGCCCCTTTGAGCGGACAGGGAAGTGGGCACGTTTTTGGTGGGACAATGGCTGTGAGCCAGCATTCAACACATCAAGCACCTGTAGCGCTACAGACACCGTTGACACCGCAGACATCAAATACATCCTTCGACCAATCACCGTCAGCTAGTTCAGATCCAAGCGTGGATTATTTAACTAGTCCCCAGACATCGACTGATTGTGGCCGTTCTGGATCTGGACAACGTTGGCCTGGCTCTTTGTATTGAGTTTTTTCTTGTATTGAGAAAGTGTGAGAGGATAGTATGTGAGACATTGTCATCCTAGGACCCCTCCAGCAGCGTTTGCTACTTAGCTCTTACATAAAGACATAGCGAATACAATACCACTGTTTGAAAATAGCAATCCCTCAAAAGGGCGCGAAAGATTTGGGCAGACGCTGTACTGAATCTTGCTCTGCCTTGGACCGAAAATGTCGCATCTGCCACTGGGAAGTGCAACCGTTGGGATGGAGATTTCGATTTGATAGCTTTGGCTTCAAAGCATCCAGCATTGACGAGTTTGTCCATCCACCCACAATATTTCGACTGTAGCATTTATCATCATGCACCTGAGGATATGCCTATGGTGCAACGATCTCCAGCTAAAGATATCCACCATATTTTGGTTCCACTCTCCATTTGTATATATGCAATCCGTGAATGGTATGCCACGGATGGCCGAGACTAGATCTTCTCAAGATCAGGTGAGTTGGCGTAGGGATAGGTAGGGTGGCTCGGCAGCTAGGTATGTGTATGATTCGAGATTGGTGTTACTTCGTCTAGCAGTTAGGCAAGGTAGGGTAGGTAGGTAGGGAGGATTGCCTTGAGGCAGAGGGCGGCGGGGCGGTGGAGGTTTCACTGGAGAGGACGCGTCGTGGTGTTGAGATGGGATGGACCTGGTGGACACCTATAGGAGTAAATGCACGAGTCAGACAGATAGGAGGGTAGGTACAAGTACGAGTAGGAGGTATGACGTCGACATTATATACCTATACCTCGGTATGTATGGACGACGACGACTCCGATGCGACTCCTCCTTGGCTCGCAATAAATAGAAAAAGCGAGAGAGTGATGGGTGGCCGCTTTGATTTTCTGTCAACAGCAGGGAGTCTACAGTACTGTACTGTACGGAGTAATCGACGTAATCGATATATGATGATATGCATGAAGTACATGGAGGGGGATACAGTACTTCGTACGGAGATGTCTCCGGCTAGCTTGGTTTTAGAGTTGAGATGACATTGCAGGTGCGCTTGGGATCGGAACGTCAAGTCCTGTTGCCTTTCACCACCTTATCTTTTATTTACGGTAAAATAATACTATGAGATTATATAATAAATATATAAGCTTCTAATATATTCTATACCTAGGTACCTCTTCGATTCTTCGAATGACTTTGTATATTCTCGTTCTGCTCTGGTTTGGTCGTAACTTGTCTTGTACCTCATAAGCTAAGGTACGTACACTTCCCTCTGCTCCGCTCTGATGGTATTTCGACTTCTTGATGATGTGTCATCCATTTTCTTGTTTCACCGTTTCTTCCACGGGGACGCCCGCTGCTAGGATGAGTACAGTACCTTTAGGTACCTAAATAAGGTATAGCGGAGTAGGATCGCCAGCCATTTCCAGTAGAGCGGCACATCCGTCTAGTGACGTAGACCGGAAATCCCCCCTCCCCCTTCTTGCACCTATGCTATGGAAGATTCATGTGACCTGCTTGCTTGCCTTGCCTACCTGCTTGCCTAGGTGCCTCCCCGTTCACCGTACTCTTATTTTTTCTTCTTCCATGACCTACCTATCCTATGTACCTACCCCCCTACCTGCCTCAGAATTCCTTCCAAAAATGAAGTGACAAGCTCCCACGCTCATGCTACTACATCCAACGGTCTGGGTCTGCGCCTCGTGTTTTCCCCGAGAACAGTACCTCTCCAGCATGATCTCGTTCTCTTGTCTAAGTCCCTTCTTGCACCTCAAATATAATTGTTACACTCACAGATACATCTGAATCAGTCCTACCATACACATACCTAGGGGAAAGGGAGGAAATACGTTGGACGTCCAATCGTCCTCAAAACCCTGTCTCTCGCCCAATCACCACCTACTTCCACTCCATGCTCTACCATCCAGCATTGACTATCTCTAAACCTATCGTAGTGGCCATTTTGCAGCCATAATACGATAATCACGACTTTTTCACTCGCATCTTGACATAGGTGGATCATTGATTACTCTCCCTCCTATGCTCAGGCAAGATACCCGTGCTCGTGGGAAGCGTTCACGAGACAACGTTGAAGAGCGCTCGGGTAAGGACGAAACATCGCACAATTTCGATCCATTTGATTCTGCGCAACCTTCAGGGTCAACCTCTTTCGATATTCAGTCCCGGGACTCTCCAGAGCTTACCCAGCATCAACATGCCGAAACTTCGAGTACCGGTGGATCTGCCGTACAGCCGCAATTACCCCTGCCCAACGCTCCCTTGGGAAAGGTCGCCATTTCCCAGCTGAAGCAATCCAGAAGAAACGAATCTGCTTCAACAGCTTTCAAAAGAGGGAGGACTGCCCATGCATGTGATAATTGCAGGAAGTCAAAGTCAGGATGTACTGGAGAACTTCCTTGTCTGAAATGCAGAAACGCTGGGTTCCATTGCGTGTACGGAGACGGAAAACGGGACAAAGATCGCAAGTATGGCTTCCATACCCCTCGATTGATTGCAGGCTAACATCAAAACAGGAGGCTCTCGAAGCTGAGTAAAGAGGCCAACTTCTTAGTGCGGCAGAACCATGACATAGTTGAAAAATTACGACGCATCCAGCTCCGTGCGGAACTTACCAAGGAGGGGATAAGAGATGCGATTGATAATATTCTGACTATGGTACGTCCAAGTCAACTATGAGAAACCGTGCTCATCGGACATACAGAGCCTTGTTCCAACAGTAGGCGAAAGCCAAACTCGACCCACGGTCTCGCCGGCCGGCGAACTATCAGAAGGCAGCGAAGGGGAGTACGACGAGACAGAAGTCGGCTCAACAGGGTCTATTGATGCCGTTAATGTGGATACAGATCGAGATGACACCAGAGCTACGGGGCTCGTAGGGAAGTCCTCTGCCGTTGCTTGGGCGAAGCGTACTGCCGAAGAATGTCGTCCGGGCAGCAGTAACCCAGAAGCCATTGGCAAACGGGACAACCCCTTCACGCTAGCATCCTATTACACGGAGGACGCAGATTTTGAAGAAAACGACGTAAGTAATGTCGATAAGTTTGAATGGCCGGATCCAAGAGTCGCAGACGCGTTGGTTCGGTCATACTTTGATCACGTCCATAAGACGTTCCCAATCGTGGATAAAGCAGCTTTCACGATCAAGTACACCCACTTTAGACCTAGATCAAGAGATCTTTCGCCAGAAGACTTGATATGGCTTGGCACTCTGAATACAGTATTCGCAATCTCTGCCTGGTTCGCATATCTTACAAAGAGCCCGAGTCGAGGACATCACAGTGATCATTTGCTGTTTATAGCACGTGCCAAACTGTTGTGTATGGATGAGGGCATTCTATACCGGGATCCACGCGTCTCCACGGTTTGCGCTCTAGGACTACTATGTCTATATTATGTTTCAACGTGCCGACTAAACAGGTATGCCTTCCTGAACCAGCTTTTACTTGCAATATGTTGATCATTTCAGAGCATGGACAATATGCGGACTCGCAATTAGAGACGCCACGACTCTTGGGTTGCATTTGCGCAGTGAAGCTCCGGAAATTCCTGATGTGGAGAAAGAGCATCGAGTCCGAATCTGGTGGTCGCTATATGGCCTTGAATGTTCGCTGAATGAGAGCACTGGTCGACCAAGCTGTGTTTCTGATAGGGATATCAGCGCGCCACTACCGGTAAACATCAACGAGGAGGATTTCCATCCAGGCCAGGTATTATATGACAGGATAGAGGACATTCAGAGTTCTACAATACTACCATCCAACCGTCGAGACTCCAAAGCATCTCGAGGTAAGCATGTTCCAAGACGTTCTTGCTAGGACTAACTAACCTGTCGCAAACAGTGCGTATAGCCACAGGAGCACAGTCGCTTGCATATATGTTCCCCGTTCTCCAGCTACAACTTACTACCTCCACATATTTCATTTACCGTACTCAACTCTCGATAATCGCCCACGAGATTGTTACGCAACTCTACTGCGCATCGACAATCAAGGAGAAATGGAGCAACGTCCAAGATATCATCCGTGTGATCGACCAACGACTTGAAATTTGGAAAGAGAACCTACCTGTCGAGTTCAATGTTGACTTCGACACCGTCAATGAGCCGGACTGGAGCGATCCCTGGCTCCTCCAGCGTACTGGGCTTGCGATGCTCTATAACAGCTCGCGCATGATCCTCTTCCGACCTTGTCTTTGCCGATTCGAAGGCCGCATGAAAAACCAATCCGAGTCGTCGCAAAACTCTTCTCAAAAAGCCGTGGTAGCATGCATATTATCTGCACGCAAGATGATATCTCTATTCGCCTGGTCGGCGACTAGTAATGAAAAAGTTTACGCTATCTCCCCATGGTGGAATATTTTGAACTACCTATGCGAAGCACTTTCCGTTTTGATGCTTGAAATGGCCTTTCAATCGCAACACATGCCACGCGAAAGCACACACATCCTTGAAGATGCAAGGAAAGGGGTTAATTGGTTAGCCATGATGTCCGGGCAATTTATATCCGCACGAAAAGCTTGGGAGATCTTCGATCAACTTATCAGACTGGTAGCGCCCATCATCCACTCCTCGGTCCTCGATATGCCCACGGAAGCCCCTATTCCTTTAGGCTACCAGTGGCGACGTGACATGGCTGATGGACCTCCGCAAGGGTTCCAACCACAGACCCCTCTTCAGAGGCAAAATCCCGTGGAGCTTACTGAAAGCCATCTTCGTCAGTTTCAGAACACGCAACCTACAGTTTCCATGCTGGCTGCACCTCCACCTCCATATTGGACACCACCACAGCAT
This sequence comes from Lachnellula subtilissima, assembly GCA_007821545.1. Classification (NCBI taxonomy): domain Eukaryota; kingdom Fungi; phylum Ascomycota; class Leotiomycetes; order Helotiales; family Lachnaceae; genus Lachnellula; species Lachnellula subtilissima. The sequence goes on from QGMJ01000676.1 coordinate 13,763, forward strand.
GCGTCCACGTCTTTCCAGCCCTTCCCTGGAACCTTCGATCAAGAATACTCGGGAATGTTTGGTAATCCCCTCGATCATTCCGAGGCTCTAAGCCGATTCTCTAATATCGGTGCTGTGCATGGGATCTACGACGACCCGTGGATGCATATGTTTAGTGAAGGTGGAGGTGCTCCTGAGGGCGGTATGAATTTCGGTGCATCATCGAGCGGCGAAGTGAGAAGGGATGTCACCGCACAACAACAAGCACAGAATGATCCACCAGTTTATCTCCAGTACGGTAGTATGGGATGAAGTAGTGATGCAGGGTCTCGACAATTTCCGGGACCCGGGTCTGTGGAACAGCAGCAGAACAATGAGCGGTTGCAGAGAGACAATATCAGTTCCTACAGAAGGGATTTTGGCTATTGAGATAAGATGAGAACAGGCATTACGTGTATAGTAGTCTGCAAATTTTAGTTATGAGTAATGAATTTCGGATAGATCCTCCACAGGCGTTATGATAGATGAAATTTAGACGTCTTTAAGCTATCGTCCTGCATCTCATCCTATCCGCTACTCTTCTCTCCATTCATTTTAACCAATGTCGCTAGCTAATCGTACCTAAGTCTTCCGACCCCCCGCACCCCTTCACCCACCCTTCCTACGGTATGAATGAGTGAATGAATGAATGATGGCGCGGGGGAAGTTCCAAGAGCCAGGCACAGGTCACGTTACTACATGCATGTACTTCGCCGCGACCACTTACTCGGTAGTAATTAGGGACGGGACGGGATATCATGCAGTACCTATAGATAGATAGCGGGTAGGGATAAGGATATAAGATAAGTTCGTTCGGCACTACACTGCACTGCACTGCACTGCACTTTACAGATATAGAATAAGGACATTGATCCTGGAGTTCTTTCGAAAGTGAGGCTTGTGATGTGATGTGATGGTCGTAGAATGACAGCGCGGGGCGGGTCGTTTACTTATTAGATAACTTTGGTGAACTGCGCGGTTTTTTGTTCTGTTTTCTTGGATTGTATGGATGTTTGTTTATTTATATATATGTTTATATATTCCCGCGGACTTTGGTTTGGTTAGTACTGTATGAAGTGGGGTGGAGTGGAGTGTTGGTGGACTGGACTGGACTGGGTAGAGTGGAGTGGAGTGGGATTGAATGGATTGGGAATCGTTAGAGTATTTTATGGATGATGGGATGGGAGGGGATTCGGGAAAGCTTTACTGTACTGTACTTCTAATGCATAAGGATGGGCTCGGAGACGTGGATCCGTACGTGACAAGTGTCGGTGGAATGGCGGTAAGCTTAGGTAGGTATGAGTTGTATACAGTAGGGACCTAGGTAGGTAGGTATGTGACCACATGACCACAACTGAGACACGAGTATGCTTTTCTTGTTGATGTTCGTTGCATGCGTGAAGGGGTTGCGTGGGAGATTATAGGTAGAGTAGGTAAGGTATGTATATATAATCATGAATGATAATTTCAATACAGTAGATGTCCAGATACAGAGTAGGTACTGTAGGTTACTACCGTAGATTAAGTTGATCATCGGTAGGGAGGTAGGTAGCTGCGCCGGCGCTTCCCTTCCCTAACCTAACCTTATTAAGATCCACATCCACTCCGCCAACGTTTATCTCCCGCCACCGCGCCCGTGATCACTTTCAAGTGGACATCACCTCCATACGGTATTGTCATGATTCCCTGGCAGAGTACTTGTAGCCGCCCGGTATTGCATCCTTTCATTTCCAGCACGCACACACGCCTCTCCTATCCATACCATAATCCCATCTCTTCTCAACGAGAGCGCATTTCGTCTCCGTCCTCGTCTTGCTTATCTCCGCACCAGTGCGGGCCATACTGTACTGTATCGATAACCATCAACCCCACTACGCCTTGTGATGTGAGACCGGTACCACTCGTACTCGTTCGAATGTCGCAGCCAAGGCGGCGAGACCCTGTTCTACAACTTCATGATGGGACCTTCCCTGGCCAATGTGCAACATCCAGATGGACCTGTGCCGTTAGAATACAATGACGCCGACTACTTTCGCGAGGTGCTACAACTAGAGGATGGCTTGACGGAAGCTCTCCTTGAAGATGCCCTCGTACAAGACGCCAAGTGCCTCGGCGTCTCGATACCTACCATTTCTGCAGAGAAGGATCAAAATGTTGCTTATAATTCAGTGCGCGAATCGGCCGTCACCGTGGCGTCGCATCATGCGAGGACATCTTCCTCTGGATCGCAAGGGAGCAACTCGACTGGCATATCATCGACTTCATCGCATGAGCCATCGGACAACGCCGCAGGGCCACAAACGAAGAGGAGGTTGGTCGCAAAAAAGAGCCTCTCTTTTTCCGAGTATACGAAATATATCGCAAACACCGAGGCGCAAGATAATGCTCTGAGAGGATGTGTCTATCCCCCGATCGCCCCCTCGCCTGCCCCTTCGCTTTTTTCAGTGTCAACGAGACGGTCTCTGAAGAGTATTAAGATTTTCAAGAAGGATGTTCAGGCCAAGCTTCGATTTAGGAGGAGCTATGCATCCCCGGCGAGTGTAAAGTAAGTAGTAACAAAGGAGTATTGACCACGGCTGACAAGATAGCTCATGTGTTTGCTGTCGAAACGAATTCAAAAAGAGCAAGGCGTTACATACCCTTCCTTGCAACCACAATTACTGCGAAGTCTGTCTCCGAGTTTTGATCACGCAAGCCTCAAACGATGAATCCAAGATGCCACCGCGATGCTGCACACAACCTATACCTGGGACGATTATCAAGTCCGTTTTGGAGAAAGAAGAGCAGCAGATCTTTATAAAGAGCGTTCTACAATTCAGTACTCCGTGGGAAGAACGAATTTTCTGCCCAAATCCTGCATGTGGCGTCTTTATACCAAAACGAAGCAAGATAGACCCAAAGCACCCGTTTGAAGTTGTCTGTCGGAAATGCAGAACCAGAGCTTGCTCGACTTGTAAACGCCCTGCTCATGGGTTTGGACAAGATTGCCCAGCCGATTGGGAACTGGATGCCGTCCTGCAAATGGGGGAGAAATCTGGCTGGCGACGCTGCTACAAATGCCGGACGCTCGTAGAGTTGACTCAAGGATGCAGTCATATAACTTGTCGGTGCAAAGCGCAATTCTGCTATATCTGCGGCGCGGTCTGGGATCCTGTGGTCGGCTGTCCAAATTACTGTAATGGCGAAGAGGAGCTAGAGCGTCGACGATTGGAGGAAGAAGCACGTATTGCAGAACTCGAGGCCGAGAAAGCTGCCAGAGAGGAAGCCGAACGATTAGAATCTGCCCAGAAAGTTGAAGCGGAAAAGAGAACTTTGCAGAGTCGAGAGCTAAACGCATTAAGAGCACAACAGATCAATGAGAGGGATCGCTTTTGTGCTTTCGAAAGGAAGATGAAGTGGATCATGTGGACGCGGCTTGGGCAGGCCAAGCTAAATATCCTCGATCAGTACGATGAGATGCATGCAAAAATGAGAGAGCGACATGCTAGAACGGCCGCTCACCTAGAAGATCGGCAAGTCGGTGCAGAGATGGAACTCAGGGAAAGCCATCAGCAAGCTGAGCGCAGTGTACGGATCCGTCTCCGACACATGGAAGCATACTGTGATGGCCTTGGCCGCAATGCCAGCGGAAGCAATCCTGCGCGCGTAGTCACGGAACGCGATTTACGGGAGCTGGGCCAGCAGTACAACGTCCGGGATGATCTGGAGCGTCTGCACCAGAGCAAAATCAACGTGATGCGAGACAAGCAAGCCAAGCAGATGGAATCACTCTTGATGCGTCAAGAAGACGAGCTGGAAAAGTTGGCAGCCAAACGGGCTGAAGAGCTGGAAGCTCTGGACGAGAGTTTTGCTAATGACGAAGATGGGTTCACGAGGGTTTTTCATGAGAGGCAAGTCAGGATGCGGCGTAGATGGGGCATTATTGAAGAGATGTTGAGGAAGACGTTGGAGATGGAGCAGGGTGTCAAATTTGCGGCTATCACTCCTGTTGAGTGGCCGCAGCCGGAATCTAGTAAGCATGATGATGCTTTGGAGGCTGTTAGAGAGTAGGACGAGGGTGGGTGAGAGGAAGAATTGCAAGATACGAATTTCACGACACTGCACACACACTTTAGCGGACGGGAGGGGAGGGGAGAAAGCTACATATCATCTCGTTACATGTCGATCTCGCGACAAAGGCAGGCCATTCCATTTGTCTGGTCTCGATCTATATATCCTCATACAGTATCATACCCGCCATTCAGGTCCTCGGTTTACGGATATTCATGTTCATTCTTCTGTTTTGGGCGCGGGCGCGGGCGCATTGGGCATGCATGCATGGATTGGAGCTTGGGGTATTGCATTGCATTACATTACATTACATTGCATTGCATTACACGCATAATGACGATTTCGATGGGCTGTACGCATGCATTGGTTTAGAGGGCTCTGTCGTCTCATTTCATTTCATTGTGTTTTGTTTTGGTTTGGGATATTGATTAAT
>QGMJ01000677.1:0-18211 GCA_007821545.1 Lachnellula subtilissima
TCTTCTTCTTCTTCTTCTTCAAACCACAATCTCAAGTGTACCATGTAGGCTCAGGGATCTAAGTAGGCAAAATCAGCATCCAGCGCACGCGATTTCCCCAGACAAGAAAGAATCAAACTCACCTTGTCCAGCAACACAAATTCGCCCACCTCCCTATTCTTATACGCCACGGGATCATGCAAGGAGTGCGTTCTAATATCCCTCCAGAACCGATCCAAGCCGACCTTCTTCCCCGTCGCCCTACTCCCCGTAACCTCAAACACCCCCGCCGTAACCCGCAGCCCCTCCTCCGTAGTCACAATCTTGGTACTCGCAACCCACTCCGCCAGCTCCCCCCTCTCCCTCTCGCTCACCCCGCGATCCTGCCCATGCTTGGCGTAGATGCCCGCCGTCTCCTCACCAGCACGATCAACCAGTGCTTCCGCAGCTCGCAGGTGCGCGAAGAAGTTCCCGTAGCGTTCGAGCACGTAGAATTCCTCGCTGGCTGACGTCTTGTTGTCGCCACCGTAGGGCCAGGCACGCGTCGATGTCTTGGTGTAGGTTGTGGCGAATTGCAATGAGCCGAGCGCGATGCCCAGGTAGAAGTTGGAGAAGACGAGCTGGATTGTGGGGAGCAGGAGCGTGGCGAAGGGGATGGAGAGGATGGTGGGGTTGGGCTTGCGGGTTACGATGTCCCAGCCTAAGGCGTTGACCCAGGGGACTTTTTACTTGGGAGATTTTGATGCTGCCAGATTCTGTGAGGCGGAGGCCGACGTTGTTCCAGTTGTGCTTTTTAGGTGGGTTAGAAGTGAAGGTATGAAAGGGAGGGGAAGGAGTTACAGCAAAGGTGATGCCATCTTGGACGGTGGTCACGAAGGCGAAAATGTGGTCTTGGGTGCCTTCTAGAACTCCTTCCAAAACGGTCAGATCTGAGACTACACCACCAGTGTTGAAGTGCTTCTGGCCGTCGAAGATGAGGTGGTCTCCGTGATCAGTGATTCTGAGGTCATTGTCACGAGGATTGACAGCTCCTAGATGCTACCAAATCAGAATTGATCCGTAAGAAGTGCCTGTTTTACTTACCGCCGATGAAGTAATTATTCTCAATAATCGTCTTCTGGAATCTATCCTTCTGCTCATTAGTGCCCACAAGATTCGCCGTGGTAGACCACAGCAAGTGGTATCCCAATAACATGCCAATGCTGCCGTCACCCTTTGCGACTTCTCTGATAGCCTTGAATGCAACATCCCAGCCCTGTCCACCACCTCCAAATGCCTTGGGTCCGAGGAGCTTCAGAAGTCCCGAACTCTTCAGCAACGCAATTTCCGCACGTGGAGTCTTGTTCTCGTCATCTCTAGCTGGGGCATCCTCAGCAAGGATTTCAGAAACACGGCGAGCTCGCTCGAGCCAGCCTTCAGTGGTGCTTGGAAGTACATCACTGGTGAACTTTGGTGGTGTATGTCGTAGACAGCGGGGTCGGAGGATGGGTTTGGGGTTGCTTTGTGGAAGACACTGGTGACTGCTCCAGTGAGGGAAGAAGCCATGATTGCTTGGTTGGAAGGGGTTCTTTCTCAGAGTGTGGTCAGAGTAAGGGAAGGAAAGGTAGATTGACAAATTGAGTATAATGCTAGATGAGTATCTTTGGAGAGATATATACTTTTTTACTGAATAATGCAGCTAATACCGCTATCCCTGTCGCAATTCACCTCAATGCCGTGATTAAGCTGCCACAACCAAACTCACCATCCCTGTCAGAATTCACTTGATGTCGTGATTCAGTTGTACCAAGATTCAATTATCGATGGCGTGATGCAGTAGTAGACGCTTTGTGAGGTGAAGGCCGAGGTTTGGTGGGGTACATACAGAACGCACGTTAGTTTGTTTATAGCTGATTCAAGCTCATTGCACGTGACAAGGCCCTTTGTTGCAATATGATATACCTAGGTACTAAGGTAGACCTGTTGCATATCAGTTGTGCATATGTGGGGGTGTACCGAATACAACATTTTGGTCAAAGGCGTTTCACAAGAATCCGGGGTGCACATGGCTTTTATTCTTTCTCGGCAAGCACCGACTAAGCAAGCCATGGCCATCTTTGAGGGTCTTTACATGGCACCCATGAGAGATCGCTTTATCTTAAGTGCCGGGGTGAATGGAGATTATCATCAGGTACAGCAAGAAGTGAATGTCACGGCAAAAAGTGAATTTCTTAAGCTGGGCGACGGTTGATGCCAGCCGGGGTACGAAGCACGCCATATTCGCGACTTATTGTTTCACTCGAAGAACTACCCCACCATTTCAACATTATCACTTGATTGGATCCTACCTTCTTTACAGCAAATGTACATGTAGCTTTCCACGACATCTTTCGTTCGACCTTCTTCATGCACTGACGCCAGGAGCAACGTCATCGATACTGTTTTCGCAGTCATCTCAAAGTCACCTCAAAAATCCCTTCTACTTGGCGTCATCAAAGGGTGTCTACAATATGGCTGCCCCAACTTCGATGGATATTTCTCAATCTCTAGAGCTGTTAACCCCTCCAAAAACCCCGCCTGCAGACAGCCAAGTGAGACTCTTTCACAATTGGCCCGAGCCGGAAACAGAACCGGATGAAGTCCATTTCGAGATCCCCTGGAGCAATTATATAGAGAGTGCCGATGATGCCGATGAAGCCGATGATTTCCATGTGCCACATCAGAACGTACTTCTTCTTCATGGCCCGAAACAAAAATACCAACATACAAAAAAGCACCCAATCCCACGATTAGAAAATGACCGAGAAATGCTCGTTGAAGTTGAGGTTATTGGTTTGAACCCTATCGACTGGAAAGCCCCGTAGGTCGCTACAGAAAAAGCCATAAGAGGCATTGCTAATAAGTATCTAGCGATTTCGGATTCGGCTTACCAGATCTGCCATGCATCAGCGGACGCGATCTTGCCGGGAAGGTAGTAAGAGCCCCGAAGACCAAATCCCGCTTTGATGTCGGCGACAAAGTATGTACTGGATCTCAGAACACTTGTTCACGGCTAATGTGAAGTAGGTGATGGCGATATCGACCGACTATCGAGACTCGCGAAAAGCAGCATACCAACAATATGCGGCAGTGTCAGACTTCAATGCTTGTCGTTTGCCTAAAAATATATCCGCCGAGGAAGCTGCACCACTTGGCGTTGCCTTTGTTGCAGCTGCGCTGGCACTTGGAATATGTATAGGGATGGATTTCGTGGTTACAAATGATGGGCCACGCGGGCCAGATCTCCTCCGAATCGTACGGTCGTTATCTCGGGACGCGTTGCCACAAGATATCCATAAAGAGTGCTTTGACAGTATCGGGGAGCACGAACGCGCGAGAGAAGGCGATTGGATTGCAATATGGGGAGGTGAGAGGCACCACTACTTCCGTTCGGATCGTACTAACGTACACCACAGGCTCTTCTGCCACGGGCTGCTGCGCTATTCAACTCGCAAAACTAGCGGGGCTGAAGGTAATAGCTGTGATAGACGTTGCAAGAAGCGGAGAGCGCATGCTCACACACGGCGCTGACCTGCTCGTGGATCGACTGAATGAGGAGCGCGCCATCTCTATCGTGAAGGCCATCACCAAGGGAAAACTGCGCTTTGGGCTTGATACAAGAGGGAAAGACACTGCTGCACTACTTGCTGAAGCCATGCGAACTGAAAATGAAGGAGGGGATAGCAGGGCACATCTTGTTGGGCTCGTTGGAGTGCCAAAAACCGCAACGAAAGGCGTCGTGTACCATTCAGTCCCGATCAAGTCGTTCCACGAGGCTCCACAAGTTGGGGAAGGAATGATGGTCTGGTTGGAAAAGCTCTTGGAGCAGAATTTGATCTCGACCCCCGAGATAGAGATTGCAGATGGCGGGTTGGAGGGCATCAATGCTGCACTCGATAGATTGAGGGACGGAAGCGTCAATGGCCCTAGGATCGTGGTGCCACTGCGCTCCTAGAGGGAGATGGGCATCGTCCTGGGCAGAGGGTTCAGGGGTGTCTAGAGATATCATGTATACTTCGTACAAGTAGATAGAAGACAGACACATACAGTAGGGTGACATGGATGCTTCACGACGTTCCGGTAATCTTATGCGATCTTGTACTGTAGTGTTATTTCACCAAACTTTGTTTTGACGCTTTTCCAAAAGCGGAATGGCGTCAAGCCGGCACTCATTTCGTCTTCTTCCACACCCGTCGCTACAGACATTTGGGGAATACAATTACAATACACAATACAGTACAAATCTATCCTAGCCTTTAAATGTGATCTGCCCCGATGGTTTGGGTGATTGGTCTGATTGGCTTCCCTTTTCGTTCCTTGTCCTTGTCCCTGTACTTGCATCTGTTCTTTTGCTCATTGCTCATAGTGGCATGGTATTGCACCATAACGGCTCTTGAGTATGGGATTTCCCCGGAGCACATCATCCATGCCATCGTTCCCATGCGACAACTACAATCACCATATTGAAGGTCCTTCCTTGTCTTGATACTCGTAGGTTGGGGGTCAATGATAATCCGGTGCAGCTAGGATAGCTTTGACCCCTCAAAATATTCTTGCTTCACTTTCATATGCTTCCATTGTTTCTAGCACTATTCTTCGCCTCTCCATTCAATCATTGTGCTACTGTCGATAGTTCTGCAACCCAACGTAATTCCCCAATTTCCTGCATCGTCTTCCAAGAGCACCATCAAATATTCAAAATGGCCAGTGGTGCTTTCACAGATGACCAGCTTCAAGCTATCTCTGCCATTGTTCAACAGGCTGTTCTTCCTCTCAGAGAAGCCTCTGCAAGAAAGCAGCCTGCGACAAATGGCCTTCCTCAATCAGCGCAAACAAATGGCGTCAATGGATACCACTACACCGCCCCAGGAGATATCAACAACGCTCAAGACCGAGTCAAATTTGCATATTGGGTACCCAATGTCTCTGGTGGTCTCGTCATCAGCAAGATCCCTCAGCGAACAAAGTGAGTGCACCTTTTGCTGTGTATTGAGTCGCCGCTTATGTTTTGCTAGATGGGACTACCCATCCAATGTGAGGTATGCACAGACTGCCGAGAATGTTGGCTTCGAGTTTGCCCTTACACGTAAAGATAACCGGCTCTTTGATTTTACCCTACCCCCTTCTATCATGTTTCGTCTCATGTACTCCAACTACTCCTTACATACTTCCTAAACTGGAAACATAAGCTCCTTCTGCTCTCAAAACACTCTTGAAGAGGAAATAACTAACTCCCCCATGATCTAGAGATTCGATTTATGTCGGGTTACGGTGCCGTAAGTCGCACCGCCTTCATACAATACGTATCAATGCTAAAATTTGAGATTAGGAGAACCAGCATGAATCTGTTTCATTCTCGCAAGCCCTGCTCCATAACACGAAAAAGCTCAACGTCATTGCAGCTTTATTACCAGGGCCATGGAACCCAGCTGTGGCTGCGAAGCAAATTGCCAGCATCGATCATTACAGCAATGGCCGAATCTCTGTCAATGTCGTCTCAGGGTGGTTCAAAGCCGAGTTCACAAGTATCGGACAATGGTGGCTAGAACATGCCGAGCGTTACAGGTTCGTGTTCCGGACCTCCCGCGATATCGAAGCAAGCTGATAATACACCTAGACGCAGTAGAGAGTTTATCGAATGCCTAAAAGGAATCTGGACCACAGACAAGTTCAGCTTCAAAGGCGATTTCTACCAATTCCACGACTACCCTCTTTCCCCCAAGCCTCTCGCTACCCCCGGACGCCCTCACCCCCTCATCTTCCAAGGCGGAAACTCCATCGACGCTCGTGACAACGGCGCGCATGTCTCAGACTACTATTTCATGAACGGCAACACCCTCGAAGGATTCCAAGAGCAGATCGCCGACGTCAAAGCCCGAGCCAAGAAACTAGGCCGCGAAGACGAGATCAAGTTCGCCGTCAACGGCTTCTGCATCGTCAAAGAAACCGAGGCAGAAGCTATCAGGCTCCTGCAAGAAATCCAGGGCAAAGCCGACAAGGAAGCCGTAGCCGCTTTCGGCGACGCCGTCAAGCAGGCTGGTTCGAGTACCGGGAACAAGAAGGGCATGTGGGCTGATAGCAAGTTCGAGGACTTGGTGCAGTATAATGATGGATTCAAGACCAAGTTAATAGGGACCAAGGAACAGATCGCCGATCGCATTCTGTTGCTCAAGAGTCTGGGGATAGATATCGTGCTGCTTGCGTTCTTGCATTATGAAGAGGATATCGAGTATTTTGGGGAGCAGGTCTTGACTCTTGTGAGGCAGCTGGAGAAGGAGGGACGCGGCAAGAATCAAGAAGATGAAATCGCGAGGACGGGTGAGGTGTATAGAGCAAAGAAGGTAGTATAGACGGGCCGGGACTTTAATTTGCAAGTACAAATGTATTTTTAATACATATTTCCATAACCAACAAGTTCTTTTTTTTTTTTTTCAACACAGATTTTCTCTGGGGTGTTTGGTCAATTGGCTCTGCTTAATCAGAGTTCAAATATACACATCTAAATCCCCGCTACATCATGCTTAAATACAGCCACAGCCACAGCACCTCTACCTTTACACCCCTGTCTCGTGCTGGACACAGAGAACGGCACGACACCTCCACCAGACACGATATATAAATCAGTACTACTTTTCCTATCCACTACTCTACGCGTATATACACAGTATATACATAACCTCGCAAGGCCCACCAAACCCGCAAGTGCGACGCAAAGCTAAACGATACCTACAAAGCTCAACAGCCAAACAGCGTACAGTGATAAGAATCTGTACTGTAGACTGAGTCCTGAATAGCAAAAGATTCGACCGATCCCGAAATTCGATCTGTTGTTGTTGTCGTTGTTGACGAGAAAGGCCCTCCCCCGGGCCCAAAAGGGGGTGGGGTGGGTGTGGGGTAGTAAGCGAGGCCCGAGTATTTTTTATAGTATAGGCACTTATTATACTGCGTGGATGGGCTAGCTATTCAAGGTACACAGCTAGAGTATTGATTCGGAAATGCGTGGCAGTTACCTAGCTGCAAGCAATGTCATATACTTGTAGCGTGTCTATGAAAATCGGCCTTGAGGTAAATTGAAAGTAGATTTTAGTCTAGTTGTATTGAATGAATAGGTCAGATTCTTTGATCAAGGCTTAAGTCAAGTGTAGACTAATATAGAAAAGAGGACTCGGGCGGGCATTGAAAACGATTTATTTCAAATGTTACTTACTTACAATCATGCCTCGTAATTTCATGAGATCCCACCCTTCCTACTTCGGGGGCAAGACAAACCCCAGCTCATTCCTTCTATCGTCAACTATCCTTCCCCACTCCAATAATAACCTAAACATATAAATCTCCATATCCTCCTTTCTCAACACCTTAGAGGCCCAGTCTTTCCCCTCATCGGCAATCTTCCCCGCCTCTTTCTCATGCGCATACTCGCCACCCTTTCCCAACCCCCCGAAATACGCGAGTAAGCTCCAGACATCATGCAGCCGCGTATCCACGGGCACATAATCCTTCCAAGCCGTCAACCTCTCTTCAAACCATTGTCGGAAGGATGCAGCGCGAAATACTAGGCTGCTACTCTCCAAAAACGGCAGGAAACGTCCACTAAACCCAGCACCGTCAAAGTCAAACAGATATTTATATTTCCAGTGCTCCTGGAAGTCCACGGTGGAGGTATTGAAGTAGAACTCGCGGGCTTGAGCAGCACATTCTTTATCGTAGCATCGCACAGGCTCCCCTACGAAAGAAACGTCCATATTCGTTGCCGAAAGCACGCTAGATAGAGGAATGTTTCGATATGAATAATCGGTTCCCTGGGCATTATTTGGTAGAATAAGATCAAGTTTGGTTGAGCCCTGGGCGTAATTTGCGAGGTGAACAAACCGCTGTCGTTGCATGCCTTCCCAATTATTAGCACCTGCATATCCTTCTGAGGTGGCGCCGCGCCAGAACACGGTTTTTTCTTTCTCGGAGAAGGCCATGCCTTTGGAAGAATCAAAGGTGACTTTATCCACGTAGTTCCAGGGAGAGGGGAAGACGATGTCGGAGAATCCTGGCATTTTAGATTGGGAAAAGATCGGAAAGAGGGATGTGGTCGGCTTGAATGATGAGGGGGAGAGATGGAACCCGTGCAGGTTTTCGAGGTCTGGTTGGTGGCATAAAGATCCAGACAAGGTCCAATTGCTCAAGAAAGGACCAAGAGCGTGTGGTGATGTGCAGTCTGCGCAGAAAAAACCTTTGTTCCACCATGTTGTCTTTAGGGTGGGGGACTTCGGAGGGCACCCAATTATTCCATACTTCGTAAATGATGAAGCTATAGAGGCTTCGGCAAAATATTCCGATATTGTTTGAGGAGAAAAGGGCGGTTCGGCTTGCATGTAAGTATCGGGCCATAGTTGATGAGCATTTGTACTGAAGGGCTGAAGATTCTTGCTCTCATTCAGCTGTCGTCTGGCCATTATCCCTCTCTTTTTCAAGTCCTCCATTGCCCTCCACGGGACCGCTACACGGCACTCGTCATTGATATTCATAGCTATGTCCATGTCGGGTAGCCATTGGGCGAATTTTTTGATTATTGAGCTTGTGCCATCCAATGACCAGCGATGTGTAGGTACTACGTGTGGTGTAAGCTGGCTTGTTCCGTTGGCTATTCTCAGGCCTCCGGCATCCGTCCAGGTTCTTTCAAGCATATGTGCTGTCATTTCTCGGATCTTAGCAGGTTCTATAGCCCAGAAAGGCAGCAGGTCATTGTTTATCTGCTCAAAATCGTCGATTATAAGAGAGCCCCGTGCGGTAGCATACTCGTACCACTTGTCGAAGTTAGGTGGTGGGGGAACTCGATAGCGTGATTGGTACTCATAGACAGCCTCTTCTAGTGACTGACTTGTTGCAGCTTGCTTTCGCCATTGATCGGATGTATGTTGAGCATTCGACAGAAGGTAGTCAATAGGATGCCGCGACAATTTGCTCGGATGCAAGATGAGCCATGAGTTTTTCGCGAGAAACAGCACCGACATAAAAAACGAAGAGGATCATCACGAATCTCGAGCATGTTCCGTCAAGTGACATGGATCGTTGGCTCCTTGACGCCTCTCTCCAAAGCCGTACAATGCCGGCCATGGAAAGACAGGCGACTGAAGACAAGACTACAGTGGACCGAGATGGACTAGGCCAGAATTCGGTAGTATGTGCAGAGAAATAATAAGTGTAGATTGATACACATGTCGCGACGGTGATTGGTATTGAAGGGCGAAGTTCGCTCATCAGATAAACCACAGAAGCAAGAAAACTTGAACCAAAGACAATTGCAAAAAGTAAGTCAGATATGATTCTGGAATCCAAATGGAACGACCAGATCATATGTTCTGGGTTTTGCAAAATGAAGAGGCCTGCTTGCATAGAAAGAGCCCCGGCTGATATGAACGCCAGTCTACCTAGCAGTAGCTTAGGTCTGCTAGATTCAAACCCATCTTGAGCTATTGTCGAGAGACCGATGATAATACCAGCATCTAAGAACACCCCTAGGAACTGGGAAACCGGTACGAATCTACTCTCATAACCCGTTACGGGGCAGATGTATGTCGAGCGTTGTGTTGATGTGGAAACAATAGCAAATGCTGAAATAGTGAAGACCCCAACTAAAAGGGCATATCGCATGGCGTTTGATCTAGCGGTCTTCGAAACCGCAGTGTTTGATTGCTGACCCGACGATGCATTGTCACTGATGGCCTCATAGAGAGAGAGGAGGAAGGGAAGGAATATCTGTTGTATGTTAGCGACCTAATTTGTACAGAAGGCCCAGTCGTGATAAATACCTCAACTCCAGCTAAAGAGCATTCTACATTGAGCATAACAAGCCGCAAGAGAATCACCCGGCAGAAAACGCACGCCACTATACGAGCAGAAAATACATGTTGACCGCAAATCTGCGTCACGTACTTAACCAATCTCCGAATATTGGTTGGCGCTGGCTCGTGTAGTAAGCTTCCTTCGAATCGAGGTATCGGTAATACGGATTCCGCTGGGGCATATCGCCGCTTCCTATCCTTCGAGAGCCAGCCAAATGTCGTCCAGAACACTCCTGATAATAGCAGGATCCCAATCGAGAGGTGGAATGGTCGCTCTAGACAATGTCTTCAGTCGCACATTCCAACACGAGATCTTAGGGGTTTGCGCTCACCAATGGCGGACGTTTTGTCGAAGTTCCATCTGCTGTAGATGGTGGTCGCTATTAGGATGCTGTATATTCAGAATTGACATCAGCTCTCTGGCCATCCCTCGCGTTCTTCGGAAGGTTACAGTACCAGAGCACGGCCAGGGGGGCAGGCTGTTCTAGCACCATTTGGTTATATTAACCGTCGCAAGCGCTGCTTCCATTTGTAGTCCACAGCTCCGTGTACGTCTTTGCTGTTTGCATCTGTGATGCTTTCGAAGAATCATACAATATGTATGTCAGAGACTCGAAGCGATAGAAACCTGCCCTCAATCGCCATGTATGTCGTAAAAGTGTTGCGCCGCATCGGTTGCGGCCTTCTTGGGCTCGAAGTCTTGGCATTTTGCTTCCTAGGGTTTGATTGGTTCCATATTGTAGCTCCACTGTTATAAGATAATTCCCCGATTACCCGCAATTTTTCAACCAACTATTTAGGTAAATCTTAAACGTTTATGCACAAAGTTTTATGTATTATAAATCTATGGTTCATTTTAGGTATATTAAATCTGCGTACTACTCACAGGTGCTAGCTTTGGTTGCTAGCTTTGCGGCTAATTTCCCTTTATCTTGAAAGCACATTTACTTGCAACTGTAAGACCCACAGCCGTCAAGGTTGGTGTTTCTACCATGTCAAAATGCCCCTACCATGTCAAAAATAGCCACATCAGCATTCCACTCCTTCGCAAACCAGTTGCGGAGCTCCACCGCCAAAGGGGAATGCACGCCACAATGATACAAAGCTTTCTCTGGGTCGAGGTCTTCAAAGCGGACGGACAGCACCTTTGAGAGCTTGATGCGCAACGCGTCGAGAACCACTGCGCTCCCTTCGGCCATGGATTCGGCATTGCGGAATAGATCTGTATTATGAACTTTGTTCTCTGCCATCTGCTCATGAACATCATCAGTGCCTACCTGGTGCATTTGGCGGAAGGTGGTTTGTTCCATCCAGTATGGAATGGGCGTATCCTTGGCTTTGAGTGCCGCTGGAACATCTAGTCCGCGACTCCCTCGCCCACCATCAACCCCAGGTCCAGCGACACTGTTTTCTCTCCCCAAGCCACGCCATAGTGGGTGAGCGCATCCATGTATGTGTTACCAGAAGCATAATTCCCTTAACCAGGGGACCCAAAGATGCTTGAGGCTGAGGAGAGGAAAATCATGAAATCCAGATTACGCGGAAGAAGGCAATGGAGATTCTAGAAGCCATGAACTTTGGGGTTTATACCAGGCTCCTAGTTTTCGTGGCTCATCTTTACGAATATTCCATTCTATAGAGATCAGTCAGTTATGTTAACGCTCAATTCACGTTCAAGCGACTCGAATTCATACCCTAAGATTCATAATTCCCTGGATACAGCCTCTAATGGGCGGCATTGTTCTGGCACTGTCAGCCAACGCCGTCTCTAGAACATCCAACAGAGTCACATCACATGCTGGTGCCATGGCATGAATATCTCTGAAACCAGCATAAGCGAGTGTAAGTAACCATGCGGATTGTCCCGGGGCTAGGTGGAGCACATTACAAGGGGGGCAAACATTAAAAAACATTGTAAAACATTTCCTAAAGTTGGCAATATTGGCGTTGTATATTCGAGTATTCTCCACTAGAGCTTACCTATGCCTCCTATGCCGTGTCTGGACTTCTTATCGTAGCTTGGATCATTTATTTTAGCTTGAACATGGCGATGTGTGGCCCCGTGGGTCAGATTCTTTTTCCCCCCCTTTTATCCTCGCTTAGCATACGTTTCAGTGCTGGTGGCGCCATAAACCCTGCCTTCACTTTTAGCAACTCTTGCAGCCTATTGAAGGGAACAATTTGGAGGCAGTTATTGACAAAGAGATTGATAACTTTTTGTGTAAGGCTAGCTACCTAGGTAGGTACATTGTGTTACTAATTTTGTTCCGACAAACGCTTTCCAATACTTTTCAATTATCTCCGTGCTTCCAAGAAGCGAAATCACTCAATTATCATTCTCATCGTTCCCCTCCCTTTCTCGGGTTGTGGTAACCCTAGCTCACGCTTCAAATCCGTATCCCTTCTATCAGTATCATACAACCTCATACCTTTCACGGCAGTGCTTCCCCGTTCCCATCCTTTTCCACTCGCACAAAGGTCCTTAGAATGTAGGCTATAGTCATGTGGACTTCAGCGTAAGCAAGTGGCTGTCCGAGGCATTGTCGAGTGCCTTTCGAGAGCGGGACAAGGTACTTGTGGTTTCCGGCTGGGATGTGCGCAGGTCGTTCTGGGAGACCGGCTGGTGTGGGAGTGGGGAGCCAGCGCTCGGGGATGAAGGACCAAGGCTCTGGGTAGACATCTGGGGAGTGGTGGATTAGGGGGGCATGCATGCTGACTGCTGTCTGTCAAATCGTTAAGAGTATTCAAAGTATGATGTAAAGTATGGAACGGGGAACGAACGTTAGGTGGGATGGTCCATTCTCCCACTTGCAGTGACTCGTGTGGCGCTGATCGAGCAAGACGGTATGAGACGCCAGTCACCAGCCGGAGAACCTCGTGAACTACCGCGCTCTGGGAGTTGTCAGTGCTCGAGTTACGATTACCGGATGTATGAGGAAATTTTGTTCTTACCAGATACGGCAATTGTGCTAGTTCAGTGCCGTTTTTTGGCTTGGTTATATCTGGCATTGCAGTTTCTAGCTCATCCAACAGCACACTCATCCTCTTCGGATCGAGCAGCAGGTAAACAAGAGCAGATGCGATTGATGTCGCGGTGGTAACAGTTCCCGCTGCCATTAGCAATTGAGCCTCCTGCCACAACCTGTCCACACTTTTGTCTGATTCAGGTAGGATAGGACTATCAAGCAGATCATGAAATATTGTTCGATATTTAACGTCTTTGAAATTACCTCGAGATTTAATTGTCTCTTGGATCTTCTTGATGCAATGCTACATTCGTCAAAGTAAGTGGAGGCCACATGAACTTGTATCGTTCTAGACTTACATGCTTCATTTCACTCAGTTTCGTCATCCCCGATCCAAAAACTTTCGCCACCAGTATTTCTGGTAAGCGATCGAGCAGCTGGGGAAGCCATTGGGCTTGGACGGTGATATGTATATTATCAGTCATTGCCTCAGTACTCTCTATTACGACAGCATTAAACCCAGGGGCCTCGATGTAGTTTTCGGTGGTACCAAAACAATACTCTGCAATGATATCGCTTGTCATAGCGCCGAAGGCTGGTTTCATCTCGATCACCTCGCCAGTTTTCTGGCACTGACGGAAGACTGCAATTAGACGGGAGATGCAGTCTTCAATTAAAGGTTCGAGTCGGCGAAGAGAGCCTGGGGAGAAGAAGGCGCTGACAGCATTACGGCGAACACGGTGTTGCTCGTGTGAGATTGTGCCAAACATAGACTCGTGGTTGGACAATGCTTGTGACCAAGTTGGTGGCTTGTCTCGTTTGGTGTGAGTTCCTGCGAAAAGAACATCGTAGAAGTCTGGATCAATGACGTGGAGTTCATGAGGAGAAATCCGGATAACTGGACTATCTGAATCCACACTGTAAATATTCGATCTCGCGCTTAAAGCACTGATAAAAGGAGAATGGTTTCGCTTACTATATTCCTTATGCAAGTCCTTAATCTTATACATATACTGCCCATCTCCTGCAAAAACATCATAGTAAAGCATGTAACCATACGTCAATGCAGCAAGTTTTGGACCTGGAAATTTTGCATATCGACTGAAACAAAGACGATGAATTGAAACTCCAAGGGGGTATAGGATGCACAATGCAAATAGTGCACTCGCAAGGACGTATTTGGAAGATAAGTCTACGCTTAAGTGTTTGAAGATTGCCATCGTTGAATATACACAGAAATCAACACGGGGTTAACAGAAGCTTTTATGTTAGGAGTGTATAATGCGGGACTCTGACCAAAAGATAACAATTCAAACCACTTATTGCTTACTTCTGCAGTCATATCAAAGGTGTCTCGTGGTATTACATTTTCTCGGATAAAATAGAGGAAGACATGCAGAACAATAACATACCGTTACACAAATGGGGATCGTTACTTGATATGACGAAACATCTCGATCTTCAGTGGCTACGGTAATTCTGCACGGCTGTAGCTACCCTTCACTCTAACTGCCGAGAGTATAGAACCCCTAACATGGGGTTGAAATCTGGGGTGGTGTTGGAAGATTGAGGAGACTGGCATGTGCCGTTGACGCTGCCATGGAGAAACCCCATATGCATAGTCAGCATCAATATGAGCTCGCCACAACCATCCAATAGTGTTTCTAGTTATATATTGTTGGGCTACTGCTGTGGGATGGAAATGCACCCAGTCTCTTGAACTTTGCAAGGGAGTGTGCGGGGCAACTTGCTCATATCAAATATGACTGAATTCAATGGTGGCGAGTAATCTAATTGCTGCTGGTAGTAATCGAGATAGATGATTAAACGTTTTCAAATAGGATAATAACGTACTCGATATCTCGCGTGAAGCTGGATGGAAAGTGACTTACAGAACGTGCTCCCTTTATTCTGGCAGCCAGCAGCACCCCACTCGAATAAAAGTCTCCTCTTTCTTACCAGTGACAAGAAAACCCGGATAAAATTACAAAGACAACTTGTACCCTAAGATCCTCGCTGATTCCTTGATGAAGATAAATCATTAAGTGAAAACACCGCTATGCCGCACAGCAGGACTAACGCCTATCAGAAGGGCCTCTTTACTACCTACCCCGCCATGCTACCCCCAGCTTAAGCTGCCCAAATATCGTCGTGCTGCCACACTATAACAAATGTTTCCAGTAGAAACCAATTAAACACCGCTGAGATATCGCAGAGCATCAGACGTATGCTTCTCTCGGGTAATTGGGTTGTCTGCCAAGTATCGATCTTCAAGCTGTATGATTTCTGCTCCCACACACTCTTTTGCGGCCCGCTGAGGGGCAAAGAGCAATTTGAAATGCACCGTACAATTAGAGATTTCGACTTCTGTGAGAATCGTTACAGTGGTTTAGGCTGACCCAGGACAGAGAAAGTGGCAGTCGTACTGGATGCATTTTTAGTATGCCACTGGGCATGGAACACTTAGATTTGGTGCCGCTTTTCGTGTACAACACGAGACAGGATTCAGTGAAGTATTTTGATAAAGTTGTTAAATCCACCATTTCATGGAGCGCGTACACCACCTATATTGACCACAAGCTTTTGTTGAGAAGCTTTTACAGAACAGCAAAAGAATACGGATTATATGAAAATTACTATTTATACACATTTCGTAACCTTGACTTGAGGCATACCGGACTTCTCTTCAAGTGACGCATATGTAGTACCCAGCACGTGATATTTATCTTGACAACCTACTTAGGCGGTCGATGTGAAGTAGCAATCCTTTTGTCTATTTATTGTCTTTAATGTAATACAGTCTATAACTATAATATAATATGTACAATTGCGCCAGAAGTTAATCTGAAGGCACCTCAAATATTCACACCTGAATCGTCAAGTTCATCTAGAGACTGCAACTAGAAATATGTCAGCACGAGCTCTTTTTCTTTTCCATACAAGTCGTTTGCCAGTCCAAGTAGGGTTTGCTTACAGCTTATAAAGTGTGATTGCCAAAGAATTCCATGATAATAGGCGTAGCATCATAACTTGTCGAGTTCTTGCTGGGCCAGATATGGCCCAACCCAGCCGTCTTGTAATGCTGCACCGTCCCAAAATTTGGGTCACTAGAATTGTTAGGAAACTTCGATCTCGTCACCTTGCCACTATACAAATCATAAGTAGTTATATTTTCCAACCCAAGACCGTCGCGGTAGCTCCACGATCGCACCCAATGCGACACCTCAGGCAAACAATCTCCATTTTTTGATTCTCCACCGTAAGGGATTGTTGTGTCGGCGTCGCCGTGAAACTCGATGACTGGGACAATACGATCGCCTTTGTCGCAGGGGACTTTGACGGCCGTAGGTGCGCAGGTGGTTGAATTGATGTAATATGCGCCGGAGACAGGTGCGAAGGCGGCGATTTGGGTGTTGACTGATGAGTCGCAGGCGAGGGTTGCGGTGAAGCCGCCTCCGATGGACATTCCAGATGCATAGATTTTGGAGGTATCGATGCAGTAGGTTTGCGTGAAGTTGCTGATCATGTCTTTCACGAATTCGACGTCATTGATACCTGTGTCTGCATAGGGTGCGCCTTGCCATGCATCCTATTTTCGTAGTCAGAGGTCCGTAAGTTGTAAGTCGGGTGGGAAAGCTTACACTTTTTCCTTGTGGATATACTGCAATACCGTTGGGGTTGAAGGCTGCGTTTGACAACTGGCTGATAGTCTCTTGACCTGATGCACCAGTCCCATGGCCATGGAACGAAAAGATCAACTCGGCAGGAGTGGTCGAGACGTATGTGGAGGGAATGTGAATCCGGTAGTCTCGAGCGGTCCCATCGCTTTGCTTGAATGCCACTTTCACACTGTCTCCTCCTGGAGTTTGATCCTTAGGGAGAGCATTGTTGGCCGTGCAACCTGAGCTGGGTGCTGCAATGGCCGTACCGAGGAGGGCATTAGTGAGAACAAAGAGCGTGGTGAGTATTGAAGCTGACATTTTGATTATTATGCGAATGATGCGAGACTTCACGAGCACTGGGAGATGCAAATATGTTATATATGGAGAACTGAGGAATAGCCACTAATGAGTGGATCTTCGAAGGCATCCTGAAATAACATTTGGAAATTGTTAGGATCCTTTTACGGGTACCGACTGTCGTACGCCTGTGTGAGCACTAGCTAGGTGCTTCGTGGGGCTCACCTAAGTGAGTACCGAGCTGTCGACCGTGAGTCTGTGCTCCCCAGATCTTTGCCGCATTTGGTGTTTTATTAGCCTTAGCGGAAGGACCGTCATTTGGTCAGCCCGATGATCTACACAATGTACGGAGTACGGAGTACCGTATATCTGACCTTCTGATCTAGGCACAACTCGAAGATAAGCTTCTGTAGATCTAAGTGGGGGCTGTATTATTTGCTGAAAGGGGGAACTATGCATCTGAGATCTAGATGGAAAAGCATCTTCAACGGGTTGTAAAAGTCTCATTTCGGGTTTATGGATGGACCTTGTCATTCAAAGGATTCAAAGACGAAAGATTTAAAACACGTCCTATGGTTTGAATTAACGTGTTGGGCAAAGAAGCTAACGTACTAGAAGACACGGACTTGGCACGCTTTACCTAACCGAGGAACAAACGGCGCATATTCGTGCTGCCAAAAATAGCCTGCAAGGAATATTAAAATTGTGGATCTTTACATCAAATCTCAGGGACCCTAGGATATAAGAATTCCTTCCAGTTGCTTGGGTTCAGCCGAAAAGCTTGTATTTACGGTGCTAAGGGTTTATATTAATATGGCTTAATCTTGTTGGCCGCAAGAACGACGACCTACTAAACCAACCATGCTTTAATTATCTCCAGCGAGTCAGCGACAAATCTTCAAAGCCTTTTCGTGACTTTAGGGTTGTGCGTTTTGAGCCTTAAGTGAAACTGCTAAGTTTTACCTGACTGAACTAATATGTACTGTAATGTAATGCATTACGGCTTTCTCTATAAAAACACGTCACGCGAATGTTATCCCTATGAATTTAAAGGGTCCTATATATAGTTAAATCTAGACCCTAGAAATTAAAATACGTATGGCTAATTGAGCAACCATCCTACTTAACTTTACGTAGGAAACCAAGGACAACTGCAACTACAACTACAGTCTCAAATCCCTCTTCATAAAAGCCTTCGCTTGCAAACCTACAGCGAGCAGCGGGAGACGCAACTCAGAGGTATCAATTAATACCTCTCAACCACCAAATACAAACACAAATGCGCCACTTAACTTTCTTTCACATTTCAACGTCCAATCTTTCGAAATACGCAACAAGAAACAACTCTAGTAACATAGACAACGCCAATGGCGCAACCAACATCACATCACCCCAGCATAACAACACAACCCAACAAGACCATCCGACAAAACGAACCCTTATATCAAATCCA
>QGMJ01000678.1:0-18125 GCA_007821545.1 Lachnellula subtilissima
AACCAGCATCACAAGCAAAGATGTCAACCCAAGCCGCCAAACGCCGCCGCATCGACGCAGCCTCCCACGTCCTCGCAAAGCCCTTCCGCTCACCTTTCAAAACGCCCTTCAATCCCCCGTCAAAGACACATCCATATCCACATCTACACCTACACCCGACGCCACAAACAGCCCCTCTGTCCTCACTGACAAGACCCCCAATATCTCGTTCCCAATCCCGTCCCTCGCTACGCCGTCTCGTGTCCGCGGCCCCCGCTCTCAGAAAACCTTCTCGTCGCCCGTACAAGCAGCAGCGCTGAATGCCGACCCGGAGGTTGCGGCGCTTCTGCGGAGGCAGCGGGAGCTGGAGAGGGAGTTGAGGGATGTGAAGGAGGGGTTGGATGTTGCGGAGCAGGCGCGGAAGATCGAGGCGGAGAGTCGGAGGAAGAGTGTCGTGGGAGGGGGAGTAGAGGTCGAGGTTGACGGGGAGCTGGTGGAGTTGATTGGCAGGTGGACGGCCGCTAGTCGACAGGCTGCTGAGGAGCTGTTTGGGCAGGTGAGGGATAAGGTTAATAGGTTTGTGATATACACGGATCTCATTCCCCTTTTGTTGATTACGACGTAATGGGACGAGTGCTGATACTTTGGTTCATGGCAGGATGGGAGGACCGAGAGCTTGGAAGGAGATGCAGAAGAAGCAAGAGGAGTTCCAGAATACGTGGGATCAGCAGGACGAGCAGATGAATACCGGCAATGGTGATGATTCAGACAATGATGAGGCAGACACAGAGGCCAGGGAGGCTGCGAAGAAAGATCTCTATGCTCAGTATGATGTGTATGAGGAGACTGAGAACGAGAAGTCCCAGCGCCCAAAGGGACTTGGTGATACGGGAGAACGACCGGGAGAGGAAGACGTGCGTGCTTTATCTCCCTGCCTGTTGATTGATGGATGCTACCTTATACTGACTATACATTCTATTTTCAGGAGTTCACCATGGCTATGATGCTCCGGACGCTGAATGTTGATCTGGATATCATTGGCTACGATAGAGACCAGCAGAGGTGGGTGGATTGATTGATCGATTGATACGATTACGGTACGATACGATTATACTGTACAACTTGGTGGGAGAGCAAAAGCTACGAATTATGATAGACATGAGATGACATACGAATAATGAGGGCTGCTTTAGGTGTATGATGGTGTCCCCTGGGCTTTTGCACTGTGCTTTTGCACTGTGCTGTTCTTACTGGCGTGCAAGTGGATTAGATCCTAGCTGTACGATTATTGCTACAATACCCATGTTCATTATAGAAGGAAATTACAATTCCAAATCTCCACAGTGGTTCTTCGACCCGTTGCCAACATGTCTTGTTTCTATTGCTTTGCTCCGGTGCTGCATCGAATCATTCTAGCCCTTTGCATAAGCAAGCTGCTTCAGACTGTTATAACTGCAAACTGGGCGTTTGTAGACGAATATTGCGACGCAACAGAAGCATATATTGGTTACATACAGCACCACACCAGCGACACCAGCGACATCAACAAATAATCATAATCATAAGTTCATAACCCATCTCAATAAACATACGCCGCCTGCGTCAACGGCAACGACGTAGCTGCCTCACACGTAGCATGCACGCCATCGGCCTCAACCCTATAACTCTCCGGATCAACCTTCATCTTCGGCATCACATCATTAAACTTCATATCCCTCTTCCCGATCTTCCGGCAGTTCTTCACGGCCTCGATGCGTTTCTTCAGTCCGTAGGAAGCGATTGTACCGCTGGTGATGGACGATTGGGAGACGAAGAGGATGGAGGTTTGGGGCACGAGGGGCGCGAACATGGGGCGTGAGATTATGGGTTGGACGGTTGGGATGGAGGCGTTGGGGTCACCCTGTTATGGTTAATTGTTGGTTAGGGGAAGGAAGGGAGGGAGGAAGTAAATGGGCCTGTTCTTACCATTTGTGCGTAAGAGATCAAACCGCTTTTGATCACAGTTGTAGGTTTCGTACCAAACCAAGCCGGGTCCCAAACTACGAGATCGGCCAGTTTGCCTACTTCGACACTTCCGATTACATGGCCCATGCCCTGTGCAACCGCTGGGTTGATGGTGTATTTGCTGACATATCTCTTCACGCGGAAGTTGTCTGCTCCTGTTCCTTCGTCTTCCTTTAGGGTGCCGCGCTGGACTTTGTTCTTGTGAGCTGTGTTCCAGGTGCGGAGGATGACTTCTCCGCAGCGACCCATGGCTTGAGAATCCGAAGACATCATACTGATGGCGCCGAGGTCATGGAGGACGTCTTCGGCGGCGATGGTTTCGGCGCGGATACGGGACTCGGCGAACGCGACGTCTTCGGGGATGTTCTTGGACAGATGATGGCATACCATTAACATGTCGAGATGTTCGTCAAGTGTATTCCTCGTAAATGGTCGTGTTGGGTTGGTTGAGGAAGGAAGAACGTTGGCGTGCTCGACGACACTGATGATATCTGGAGCATGGCCACCACCAGCACCTTCGGTATGATATGTGTGGATTGCACGGTCTTTGAATGCTGCAATAGTTGATTCGACGAAACCGGACTCGTTCAATGTATCAGTGTGGATGAGACATTGAACATCAAATTCATCACAGACTGTCAAGCAGGAGTCAATAGCTGAAGGAGTCGTGCCCCAATCCTCGTGGAGTTTGAGACCGCAAGCACCGGCAATTACTTGCTCTCGGAGTGCTAAAGGATTGCTGTCGTTTCCTTTGCCTGTAATTCCAAGGTTGACTGGTAGGGTATCACAAGCCTGGAGCATTTGACGCATGTAGTTCTTTCCAGGAGTGCAAGTTGTTGCACTTGTGCCAGCACTAAAGGGGCGTTAGCTAGGTTCCTTTTCGAAAATTTAGCAACCTACCTAGGGCCCGTTCCTCCTCCAAGCATAGTGGTAATACCAGATGAGATTGCTTCATACACCTGTTGAGGGCAGATGAAATGAATATGAGAATCAAAACCGCCTGTTGTAATGATCTTTCCTTCTCCAGCAATGACATCCGTGCAAGATCCAACAACCATATTAGGGGCGACACCGTCCATCACATCAGGATTTCCAGCTTTTCCAATGCCAACTATGACACCGTTCTTGACTCCAATATCTGCTTTATATATACCGCTCCAGTCGACAATCAAGGCATTCACAATAACCAGATCCAATGAAACTTCATCCGATACTCCAGTAGCCTGACCCATACCTTCTCGTAGAGTTTTACCGCCACCAAACTTGCATTCATCACCGAAATAAGTAAGATCTTCCTCAACTTTGACCCAAAGGTCCGTGAAGCCCAGTCTAACAGTATCGCCAGTAGTAGGGCCAAACATAGTGCAATAAGCAGCTCGGTCCATCTCAAACATATCAATATGTGCAGCATCACCGATAGCAGTAGGAACATGGGCGAAACCTGCTTGTTGAAGGTTGGAAAGGATGCCCTCGACACGGGAAAGATCCACCTTGCCAGTAGCAATGTGATTCCCACCACGAATGACCTTATTTCCGCCAATCTCAACAAGTGTAACAGTCTTGGTATCTCCAGGCTCGAAACGGACAGAAGTTCCTGCGGCGATGTCAAGGCGATATCCATATGCTTTGATACGGTCGAACTCGAGCTGAGGATTTGTCTCGATGAAGTGATAATGCGAACCAATCTGCCAGTCTTAGCGATTATTTACCAATTCCCCTGAAATGAATACCTGAATTGGTCGATCTCCTTTACTTGTAACCTTCAATCTAATCCTCTTTCTACCCTCATTCAGCACCACCTTCCCCTTGACCGTCACAACCGCACCCGGCTGCTTCGTAGCCTCATATTCTTCGGCTGCAGGCATTTCAAACACGTTTATATCTGGGATGGGCAAGAAACTGCCGTACAAAGCTTTCGCAAGATCGCCATCATCGCTGCTGATTGGGTGGTGGACCGTGACGAGGTAGGTTCCCGTGGGAAAGGTGCCTTCGACCATGATCTCTGTGAGAGTCGAGCAGACGGACGGGAGAACATGGCGGCGACCGAGTATGGTGGCCCCGATTGACATGAGGTCTGCCACTGTGTGATTGCCATCGCGGATAAGCTTCCAGCTGTTAGGTCTGGTGTTTTCTCCTAACGAGGGGGCGGGGAGGGACTTCTTGAAGATTGTTCGCGATAAGAGCCTGGGTCAAGAGTTAACTATGCTATGCCATTGGGCTGAGGCATTGACGGATACTGACTGCTGCTTCTGAGTGATTCAGCTTCACGCCTCGAGCAAGTCGTCGCTGTGCAAGGAAGCCTAGCTGGGAAATGACCAGCTTGTCTAGCTATGTGAACTTGTGAGCGAGGTCTTCAATTGGGAAGTACTGGGCTTGACGAACTTCTTTGGGGACGAGATGCATCTTGAACTGGTCAAAGGCTAAACACCAGTTACAAGTGGTTATAGCTTCGAAATAGCTTCAATTGCCTGACGATGTTGTCCCAAGTTGTTTACCCCGCGTTGTGAGCTTCTGCGATGCTTCTGCGATAAGATAGTGAGTGGCATTTACAGTAGCCCGGGCTGGCGGTAGCAGTTCTTGGCAATGCCATGTGGGCATAAGAGGGGAGACTCATTAGTTGGTATGTTAGCGGTGGAGTAGTTTCTCGGATTGTTTTGAATCTTTTGGTATTTCATCCAACATTTCTATCGTTATATATACATCCGGCCAGGCATTTACAGGTATGTTGACCAATGTCCTCTGCTCCAAGAAATCCCTCTAATGCACCATTTCGCCATAGTTGCACAATACTATAATCCTATCCTTCATGATTTCATGATTTCATGACTCTAATAGATGCAAACCTTCTCGCCCAATATAAACGCCCATAATACCGAACCTCAACGCAACGCTATATACAAGACCAGATTGCATATATCTCCCAAACCACTACGTGAAACCAGGGAATGCTTTTGACAGAGTTTGCTTCCCTGCGAATATGTTAGCTATTTTCTTGCTCATGGGCCAGTTGTTACTCACATTTTGGACGCTGCTGTCGCTCACTAGCCTCATCCGGATCTTGAATTGGAATTTGAGATGCTGCTATCTCTCGTATCCTCTGCCCCACTACCTCTTGGCGTGTAGGATCATGTGGTATTTCCTGACCAAGGACCGAGGCTCGAGGTGGTGTGGGCAGAGCGTTTGTTATGTACACTGGTCGTGCCTCTGGTACAGGCGATAATTCCTGACTCGACTGCGGATTAGACATAGGATTGTTCTTTAGCTTCCAATTTATATTCTTTATCCGACCCCATACTGTACTTGATTCTGCTCTTGTACTTCCGTCGTAGAGTGTTATCCTATGCCGTAATCTTCGCAGATTTCGTTCACGACGAACCATCGCATTAGTGATTTTGGTTGGGCAATAACCGGGAAGCAATGCACTCTGCT
Organism: Lachnellula subtilissima; assembly: GCA_007821545.1. Classification (NCBI taxonomy): domain Eukaryota; kingdom Fungi; phylum Ascomycota; class Leotiomycetes; order Helotiales; family Lachnaceae; genus Lachnellula; species Lachnellula subtilissima. The sequence continues at coordinate 5,413 of QGMJ01000678.1, forward strand.
TGCATACGGGACAGAGTGAACTGCTCGATCCCAAGAAAGTGTCGATGCAGTCTGGATGAAATATATGGCCACAGGGAAGTTCCCTGATTTCTGTTACACCCACTTCAAAATCATCAACACATATATGACAGGTAGGTTGTGAATATGGCAAGAACTTATGGACAAAATACGAGTCTGGAGTAGAAGCACGGCCGTCAACTAGAATCAGTTCCCGGGGTATAGCTGTCCCATAATCTCGAGCTTCTGATTGGGAAGTTGTACCGGCCGAGAAGCTTGTTGGGAGATGTCGCTCAGTGGTGGTAGCAGTCAGACTTCTCTTATGTAAAGGCGATGGCGGAAGCGATGTTTCGCCCTCGTCGTTATATATAAAGAGAGGAAGTCGATCAATGAGGCTATGTGGTACGGCAAGACGTTTAATTCCAAGGGCCTCGAGATTGACTTCTCCATTCGCCACCCTGCGGCGGAGAGAATGACGCCGCCATCTTTGGATGAGATGCATAGCGGATGAGGTAGACCCTAGAATAACAACGAGGACTGCAATTACAAGAAGCAAGAAAACCCAAAATCGGGGCAGAGTTGATGAATTTGAGTTGTCGATAACGGTGTATAGCCGAACGTAGCTTCGAGGGTCTATACCAGGAAGCTCTGATATTTGGTGGCCGTAAGGAACACTTGTCATGTTTCCCGAGTAAAGACTCAGTGCATGCATCAGCCGGCCACCATAATATCCAGGAATTGTATATACCGGATACTGAGTCTTCATCTTCCAGGCACCACCATCCTGGAGATTCCAAACTGGATCGGAAGGCGATGGAGGCGTAGTTGTGTCATTGTCAGGAAGATAAAATATAAATGCTCGATTTGGGTCTTGACGGGCGGCACCCATATATTCTCGGGTGCATTTTATATTGATCCAAGGAGCGACGGCTATTAAAGTGAAGTCTGTTGGGGGTAGGTTGGCTTGTCTAGTGGCATTGGTTGGTACGTATGCTGTGGAGACGTTATAGCATTCGCTGTGCGCTTCTAGGTCGGGTACATAAAGAAATCCACCCGTAGTACCACCTCGGTCGGCATTCTGCGTAGACAGGGTTTGAATCTTATCTTGGAGGTCCTGGTAAAAGGAGAGATTGGGCTGTTCGGAAGGTCAGTCGCGTCGTTGTGGAACTAGGCAAGGTACAAGATACGTACGGACACTTGTGAGACGTTGTTATCGAGTTGCGCGTCGGTGGCTGTGTTACCCCATTCTTCGTTGGGGAAGAGTAGTCTAGGCCATGGTCAGCTATCTGAAGATTTGAATGGGTCGCGTGTTAGGTGGATTGATGTTGATGTTGATGTTGATAATGCGGCTCAGCTGAGGGCCGGGGATAGAAATACGGGATTTCGGGGCAGCGGGCAAGACGTACACATAAGATTTTATCTGATTCGCCGCTATGAAGTCAAAGTCAGTATGATACTGGTACATAAAACTATTCCACACTTGGTAGTAGTAGGGAGAATAACAGAAAGGGACATCGAGCTATGGTAGGAGCCAAGAATGTGTGCATCCACCAGATCTGGGCGCCCAGATGCCAAGGCTGAACAAGGACAACGGAATGAAAGCAAACGAACGTACACATCTTCAGCACAGCAAGGGCCGGCAAAGCGCAGAGCGTCTTCCAGCTCGCAGCAGGGCGTTCGCTCTGCGCGTATTATGGGCCAACATGCGTACAAAGGGTTATTTGAGGGTTAGGATACTGATCGTCGTGCAAAGCGTCGTTGATGAGGGACACCGATAAAGGACAAATGCCAAGAGTCTTGACGGGGTGTCAGAAAAGCTTGTCTGAGATGATCTTCACTACAGTACGTACAGCCTGCGTGCTTTGCCTCGCTTCTCTGCGTATCAGCACTCACTTACGGGCGGGACGGACTCAGGACTGAGGAGAGCAAGACAGGCTAGCCTGGACTCTGAGGCAGGGGAGAGGAAAGGATGGGATGGGATGGGATAGATGGATATGGAGATGGACGGTTTTCTTGCTTCAGAAATATTCGTACGTAAGAAGTATCTTCTCATGCATCTACTCGTACAGTCACTAACAGCCTTACTATACTATAAACTTAAAATACAATTTATGCTGCGCATCGGACACCAGACAGACACCGCACCGGCTGAAATGGATTCAGACCGCGGAATCAAATCATTCCGTCCCGCGATACGATAGCTACAGTACAGTACAAGTCACTCGTATCGTATCGCGTCGTGTTGCATCGCATCGCCTTGCCGCATCTTGCAACTTGCAAGGGCTGCTTATGCGCCCGTAGCGTAGCTCCACTCAGTAACCTTAAACTCTCTTCTCTCCATCTCTAACTTCACTATGACGCAGATTCAACGACCGCAGCCTCAACTGTGAAATTCACATGTACATGTACACCACACCTGGGAATTAAACCCCACCACAATCCTATTGCGCTGCATCACCCACAATGCCCCCACTTCCTAGCCAGAAAGGCACCGGCAAGAAGGGCAGAGACCCGCGTCAGAGTCGCAGTCGCAATACCACGCCCAGCATCATCGGCACCTCCACCTCTTTATCCCACACCGAGTCTGGTGAGACTGGGCTCCTCGAGCTTCCCAAAGACAAGTTCCCGACATCGCCTGACTTTGGCGACTATGTTGCGCTTGCAATCCCCAGCTCTAAAGACTTGGAAGCCCTTTCCGACAAATTGAAGCGGCTCATGGCCGTCATCGAGACTCGGGGTGACATCTGCAACAAAGGAATGCGCCTCATGGTGGAGATGAGAAAGGATAGACAAGATGACATCGCAAGGCAAAATCAAGAGCAAGAGGTCGTGGAGAAAAAGAAGAGAGATGCCGCCGAAGAAGAGGAGCGGGGGAGACACAGGGCCAACAAGCTCAAGAGAAGAAAGGATATAAGCGCAGAAGAAAGACCATTGACACATGGCGCACATGGTTTGGCGCCTCAAGATGGAACAAATCTAGGTTCGTACTGTCATTCATTGAATGGTTTAGCGATTGTTGTGGTGATATATTCAATATTTCCAAGGTATAGACGAAAAACTAACTAGCTATTCTCATCAGACCGATCCTCACCAATACCTCACGTAGGAAAAACATCTCGCAGATTATCCGGCGACGATTCCGCTAGCTCATCTTTGTCTCCTGTTGTTGCGACACCTGCAGCTACTGGGATGGATGTTGACGACAAGGACGAACAAGCAGTCGACGAAGAAGATTCCAGCTCCGACGAGCATCAGCCTCCTCCCGCGCCATCAATACCACACCTCCAAACCTTTGGCGACGATCCCACCACATTCCCAGACCCAACAGTATACGATATTCAAGATGTGACCCCTGATATGGATGATGATACGAAGCGCAAGATATACTCAGTGGCCTATTTTCCAGAATCAAATCTGGAAAACTTGATCCCGGGGACGCCCCCCGATAAAGATTTCAGTAACGGGAAAGCTACAAACCAAGTGCAAGCCAATACCTTTGCTACTTACCTCGAGCCTTACTTCCGAGCCTACACCGAAGAAGACAGCGCCTTTCTCCGCGATAGGGGTGATCGTACCACTCCATTTGTCATGCCTCGTCGAGGCAAGAAGCATTATAGCGAATTATGGGCGGAGGAAGATGGTGCTATGGCTCTGGATAATCCCCTGCATGGTCGTGATAAGCTCCCGGCTAACCAGGGCCGTGGCAGCATTGATACTTTGGATGATGCTATCGCAGAGACGGATCAGATTTCAGCTGGCCCAGTCTGTTCAAGATTGTTAGCAACGCTTAGACCAGAGCATCGCGCGCCGCCGTCTGAAGAGAAGCCGACGACAAATGGACTTACAAATGGCGAGGCAAACGTCAACGGGGAGGCCAATGGGGACCTCAGTGATCCTTTTCAAGCATCTGGTGAAGCGGCCCCAGTTCCTCCAGCCACTTACATGACAGATTCAGCCTCTGAATCCTGGAAGAAAGCCAGTCATCCCAAACTCGAATACTCGCAAGTTGACGAAAGACTCAAGCAAGAACTCCGTCACATCGGTTTCTTACCTCCTGATCCGGACCCTGACTACGAAGCCCACTATGACGATGAAATTGGTGTACGTCTACGCGCACTTCAGGCGGAGTTGAAGCAACAATCTATCATCAATGGTGCTCGCAAAGCCAAACTACAAGATCTTGTCAAGGAGCGAATGGCCCACCAAGAATACACTACCATCCTCGAAGATCTCGACAGCCAGGTCCAAACAGCGTATCTGAAGCGGACGCGCACAATGGGCAAGAGCAAGAAGAACAAGCGACCTGGTGGAGCTGGTGGGGGCAGTCACTTTGTTGGTGGTGCTACTGGGATGGCAAGACCTGGTATTGGCGATATGACCAAGACGGTCATGGAGAGACGGAAGAAATGGATTGAGGGCATTGGGCTTGTATTTGATGACGAGAGGAGCACTGTTAAAGTACCTCGGTCTTCGAATCCAGGCAGCTCGATCTTCAAGCCGGAGGATATGGGAGAGCTTATCCAGAGGGAGAAGGAGGCTTGGGACGAAGATGCGGAAGAGGATTAGGTCTGCAGATAAGCCTTCAGGGGGTTAGGGTGTTACGGGATTGCCATCAGGTGTTTTTGGAGCATATGGAGCATAGGGAGCATAGGGAGCATTGGCGTTTGGGGTGGATTGTAGTTTTAAGTCCACAACATAGGTATTTTCTGCTTAACATCGTCTGGTCTTTATCCTACGAGCGTAGGTCAACAAGGTAGTCTACACTGGAGTGGTATTTCTTTGCAGATACTTGGAAGTCTTGTGCCCCACGTCTGCTGTCCTTCTGTTCTACTTATTGCGAACACAATATTCAAAAACAGTTTGCTACACTAAACGTTGGGCGCTACGATGATATACTATGGGTAAAAGCAGCAGCAATGCATTGCGCTTGTTGTTGACGGGTTGTTGCCGGGATACTGCATAGTCTTCATCTATTATTGTGTTGGCTACAAGAAGCTGCGATGTTTGACCTCAGGTGGGCAAGCAAGACGGCACTCGATTGAACATCTTCAAAATATGTCTCTGTCATGTGCTCGTAATTCAAAGCAGCAACGTGATTTTGCATAGGGATATTCACTCGGCCAGGGACTATCTTTGCAAGATCGTTTTGACTTTTTTATTTATGCTACCTCTTGCCGCTCTGGGATTGCGAATATGAACGCGACTTCCCTCAACCGACAACAAACAGAATCGAACCTTCTTGTGAATTACTAATTACCTACCTACTTGTAAACCTTTCTTTATGTTTCATCCTACCAGAGTCTTTCTACGTGAAAGGAAAGGTAGGTCCTTTCCGAGTACGACTTCTTCCTAATCACTCACACAACCCAAGTCATTCTCTGTCCTAGATATCTGCCACACACAATGGAGTCTCAAAGAGCGGCTCTCGAGTCCCGTGCGCGGGAATCGAACATCAGTGAAAACGACTTGTACCAGTATATCGATATGATGAAGAAAAAGGTCCGAGACAGATTGAGCAGCAGCGATTCTGTAGAGTCCCTCACATGGGAGCATTTCTGTAAGTTTGAACTCCATTTTCACACGACGGTGAGCACTTCAAGTAGCTTTGGAAAACAGCTGACATTGACCAGTTCCCGGGGAGTGTTTCCCGGGAAGTGAAGCCGGAACAGAGCGAGCGGTATTCAAAATGGAGCTCGAGAATGACCAAAACCTTCAACCTTCGAGATTGGACCGCATATTCAGCGACAGCTTGGATCGTTCCACTACGAGAGCTGCCGTTGCCGATAGAGGAAATAATAGGTGGATCCACGACAAGTATTCTCCCACACTATCCTCACCCACTAAACACATCCCCCCCTCATCCGAATCTGAACCGTTCAAGCTGCCTGATTACTACAAACCCACCGGGAGCTTGCTTCGAAGTGATTATTATAGACCAGCAAGAGACGGAGACGCAACGGCCCATACTAAGGAGAATGTTTCACTTTCCATGGGACACTCTCAGACACCTCCCTCCACAGGCATCCCAACCGGCCCTAGACAGGACGAGGCACGATCGCAAGATGAGGAATTCAGGGACATGGCTATGAGCAATGGCATTACTACTCAAAGATTTTTTATGGTTCAAAAGATCTGTAAGGACGAGGTCCGTACTAAGCACCCGAACAAGATATTGGATCCGGAGTGGTTGGAATGGGCGGCGCAGTCTATGATGTGGTCGTACTTTTGTGAGTTCAAAAACGTTGTGGTAATAATTACTGACTGTATACAGCTTTCAAGAAGCCATTTCCGTTCGAAGAGCCGCATTCGGCATTCCCTCGAAAAGGAGCCAGCACTCGCTCTGGCGCATTGAAGCCGTTGAGGTAAATCTTGCCCCAAGGCATCTAATAATTCCGACACAATGAGCTCCCACGCTGACCACCGTTCCTCCCACAGAACACTATCTAACGGAGTCACCAAGGAGGTAGACAAGCGAGGAAGCCCCCGGCCTACAGAATACTTTACTCTTGAAAAGCAAATGGAAGACAAAATCAAGCAGCGTGGAGGTCAGACTGCCAGACGCCAGTTCTTTCAATACCTTCAGCGGATGCGAGACCAAACCAATTCAGAGCATAAACATTGCGAGAAAGCCGTCAAGCACTTTATAGCTGATAGTCTTACCTGGAAGCAGTTTTGTGGGTACTTCTTATTGTTGCTGCTATATATCTGTCTAATGACTGTATAGTCAAGGAGCCCTTCCCGGGGAATGATCCTATTGGGGGGCATACAAGGGAATGCATAAAGCGGTCCATGATGGCTGATAATACTTCAGCTAGGTTGAGGCAACCTCTGCCGGCATCTGGGACAAAACTAGTTCCTGTTGTACGTTTACCACCATCAAAGCCTGCGGTACAGGTTCCACATCAAGTGCAAGCACAAGCACAAGCCCAGATGCCGGCGAAGAAGCCCGAACTTGAATCCCCCACTCCGCCCCAGGAAGTTGAACCCCCTGAACCTGTGGTTGAAAAGGAGCCCGAACCCATCCATGATACAGCTCTTCAAGTCAATGGCAATCTGATCAATTGCTCTACTGCGGATATCAAAAATATTGCCTACTCCATCATGCAAGACGATAAGTTTGAAATGGTTGCAAAAGCATTCAAATGCAAATTCAAAGTCTCCCATATTGACAAGAGCGGCAAGCTCATGCTCGAGTCAATTCCGTTTGAGGAAGGTATCTCCGATTGGCCAGGCCAGTTTTTACTACAGTGGGCTACTAAAATCTTAGAAGGCGACCCCGTTGAGATGTCTAATTATTTTCTAGACTATTGTCGTAGGTTGGCCCTGAGCACAATGTCTCAGTTCAAGGGATGAATTATGTCTGTTGCTGATATTGATGCTAGAGGCCAACGGGGCACCAAAGGATCTCGTAGAGGGCATAGCATTACAGGTAGCTGGTATGGACAGCTGGGGAGGAAAATGGTGGTTGGATTCGTCCAATGGGCCTGGTTTTGAATGTGCCGATCAGCAATGGGAGCAATATGCCGAGGCCTTCGGGGCCTGTGACATAGATCGGATGATGATGGAAGAATCTGCCAAAGTAAGTGGAGCCTTTTCGTTGTTGTCTCATCCGTATGCCACTTACTGATTACGATGTTACTAGACCGAAGGACTACTGAGAATGGTCCACGATGAGGAGTCTGGGGAGCTGATCAGCTTGGAGGAATTCAAGAAGAGGACCTTGTGCCGATTCGTCGGACTTGAAGGCAGAGATCTAAATTACATTGCTGAAGCTGCACCCATCTCCTTGGGACATGCGGCTAAGAGGAAGGTTGATGAGGATGACGATCAGACAGAGCGGGAGGAGAAGCGGGTGAAGGTTGTCGTGGATGCAGAATTTCTCGAGGAAGGGAAATCGTTGTGAGCTTTTGATGGTGTATAGGTAGCAAAGGGACTTATGGGAACAGAGGTATAAACTATTAAATGATATAGGACAATGTGAATGGGATGGGATGGGATGAGGAGGTAGCATGTAAGAGTATGGCTGTATGCTTAGCTGTTGAGATATGGATATATAGCAAATATCCTTTTATGCCGCTTCCTGAAGTCCACATGCTCTTACTCTGACTCTCTTGTGCATGAAAATTATCACCCTCTAACAGGGGAGGACACAGCTGTGATGTTAGGGACAGGGGTGACCTCAAACTGACACGTGATATCGCGTTCCGCCCCACTTCCAGCGCGTCAACATTTTCACCCCTTCGCGAAACCGTTCCGTCCCGTCCACATTGGCATATTCCAGCATCCTGGTTTACAACCTATCACCACTTCACTTCCCACGTTGTCTTCTTGAACAAACATTGACGACGGGAATGGGAAACCGCTATTACGAACCGCCAATATGTCGACTTTCGGTGGTTTGATGGCTGAGTTCCCTGATGTTCGAGGTGCGTTGACTTTACTTCGAGAGAGACTCGATTTCTCTCGCCTCCAATTGGCTTGGAGGATGGGACCAACCCCCTGCTAATGAAAGGATTGCAGTCGACTACTTCCGCGAGATCCCTGGTCATCGTCCTCCGTTGAAGGCATTCCTGAGTCATATCCATAGTGATCATCTCACGGGGCTTGAGAACTTTAAGGCTTGCTTGTATGTAAAGGTTCTGTCAATGCCTCCATACCCGTGCTAATCACATGCATTTACAGTGTCTACTGTTCTGCCGCGACGAAAGAGCTCTTGATTCGACTGGAGCGGAACACGAATAGGATTAACTTTGAGAATGGCATCTTGGAGGCTCGCAGGCAGACTTACAAGTCGCTTGAGCCGAGACTGGTACGTGGCTACCTATGTTTACAGGTGGACGTGGAGGGGTGAGCTGATGAGTGATGCAGAAGACGATTCCGTTGGAGACGCCTACGCGGATTGAGTTATCGCCTAATAACGAGATTCAAGTCACGCTTTTTGATGCCAATCATTGCACCGGTGCTGTTATGTTCCGTAAGTTTCAATTGGACAGTTTCTACCTGTGGATGCTGATGTTACTCCAGTTTTTGAGGGCGATGGCAAAGCAGTCTTGTACACCGGAGATATCAGATCTGAGCCATGGTTCGTTAACAACTTGACGCGAAATCCCTTCTTGATCGAGTATACGAGTGGTCTAAAGACGCTTGACTGTATTTACCTGGATACTAGCAACACTGACCCTATGAGCTTCCCGACTAAGGCTCAAGGACTGGGGGAACTTTTACGAAAGGTCTCGTTGTATCCTGAAGATACAGTCTTTCATTTCTCGGCTTGGACATATGGGTATGAGGAAGTTTGGATGGCTTTATCGCGTGCTCTGAAATCACAGGTATAGCATCCTCGCCGTGTCTTAAGCCGTACTGATGAGGTGGTAGATTCATGTCGATAAATACACCTTAAGGATCTACAAATCTCTCCGTGGTGATTCCGATAACGATCTACCTTCTGGACCGTTCCTGGCACATGAAGGCCCGGTGCTAACAGGCTATACTTGCGGAAATACCCCACAAGAAGGCTGTCTTACAAATGATCCAACTGTTCGAATCCACAGCTGTAAGAAAGGTGTTCCATGTCCTGGCATCAATGAAAAGGTGGTTTGGATTCGACCGATTGTAACAAGATTAAAGAACGGAACTGAACTTGTGGAGGCTGGCATTGGCGGAGGTGGACAGGATCTGATAGAGCAATCACAGCTTGAGCTAGATGATGATTCGATTGCGCATATTCTTTTCGAGTAAGTTGTGGATTCGGAATGTATAGATTTGGCACTGACGGTTTGTAGAATCCATAACCTCACATCTGGGGATGTTGATCTCAAAAACAGGTTCCTCGCAGGCGTTAAAGCGCTAGGAAGATCTCTGCCGTTCGAAAACATGACGCAATTCTTCGAGGACGGCAGGCTGTGCCTTACGAAGCTGGTAAAGGCCATTGAGAAAGCGGTATCTGGAAAACAAAACGTTTATGGCAGCGCTGAAGTAGAAGATGGCGCCCTTGCTAAACAGATCACTTTTCCATACTCACGCCACTCGTCCTATCCTGAGCTCTGCGATCTCGTCCGGGCCTTCAAGCCGAAAGATGTCTATCTATGCACGGTCAACGAGGAGAAGTGGAATGATGGTACGTTAAGTTATATTTTACTTGATAGGTTTCTATACTAATGTTACAAATAGCCCACAGCGTCAGAAAGCTCTTCGGGCACGAATGCTCTACCAAAATCTTCCGCCACGATACGGAAATCAAGGAGAAACAAGCCAGAAAGGCCGAATTGCTGAGAGACCTCGTTGGTCGAGACCGTGAAACCCAAAGCCAGACTACAGCCAGCAGCCCGCCTTCCCATCTCGAGGATTTAATGGCATCCCCGGCCAGACCAAACACTCCTTATTGTACCGTCTCTGCTGGCTCTCAAGGTAGCCTTCCTTCAACGCAGCGATTCCATACGAAAACCCCGCCTGGACTTTACTTTGGGTCTCCGGGATCAGCTTCCCAAGGTGTACGCCGAAAGCTTGTGATTGATGAAGTTGAGACGGAAGCGAAGCGTCGGCGGCGTCTCCTTGATCCTGCTTCATCGCCTGGTGGGGATGAGATGGTAGCGACAGCACAATCGCCAGTGTATCCAGGATTTGGAACAGCATTTGGAGCAAAGTCTCAAACGGCAGTAAAGCGACCTATAATTGATCACGGAGAGCCGGTCCAAGATGTCGTTGAAAAGTCCTTCTCTGATCTTATTCATGAGAACAGCAGAAGTATTAGGAACATTTCCCCTCTCCTCCCTGTTCCGGTTGCAGAGAGCGCTTTGACAGCCAGTAAGGGAAACTTCAAGAGGACCATCTCACTTCTTCATAGTGGGGATGCATTGGGAGATACTCTCGATATCTCTGATGACGAGGTCTTAAATGTTGGCCCAGCAGCACATGAGCATAGACCAAAGGGGTATTTTCAAGGAGGATGGAATTTCAATGCTTTAACGAGTGTAGATGAGTCAACGAAGACTTCATCTTTCTCTCTGGAACGTAATACTCAAGCTGCCGGCAGTATTTCAACTTCACTGCATCCTGCCGCTACAGAAAAAGACGCACAGACTTCGTTCACGTCAACATTTCAACTGGGCATGATTCTTCAAAAGAATCCTCTCACGCGGATACCCCAGGTTCAGAGGACGATAGTGATCAAGAGGCACCGCATACTCAACGTACACCACGCCCTCGGTATTCACCATTCGTTGATGAAAATGGAGAAGAGATTACATACCCGGAGGATTACCCAGGAGATACAGCATATGTGGCTCGTGCTACTTTCTTCGATAAAGCAGATGGCGTACTGCGCTGCGAAAAGTGTGGTCATGAATTCTGGAGTTTGTATATGGGCTTCTGTACAGGCTGCAAGGATGGCCAATCGGGAATTCCCTACTATGAGGTCTTGGAACGTCATATGCTCCCGAGATTTGTGTTGAACGAGCATTCAACCGTTGATGCAAGTGAAATTGAGGCAAGTGATATTGAGGATATAACTTACCCTTATCTTGACTGCAACTCCTCAGCCTACGATACTCAAGATGAGGACTCAGACTACAAGGAGGAATATGAAATCAACAGTTTCATCGACGATAGCCCAGAGGCTGAACCGGACGAGGAAATAGATTCTGAAGAAGAACAGGAAGTCAATTGGGAGGAAAGATATCACAACCTCGCCGGTGCTCACACAGCACTCAGCTACGCTCACCAGACGCTGGATATGAAGTACCACGGATACAGAATGGCAATTGAAGGGGATGAATACGAATCGACCATCGATAACGATGAGGGAGACGATTTCGACGAGGATGACCTGCTTGTAGTCGAGGTCGCGATGCCAGACCCAATCGTGACGGAACTCGTTCTTTCGCAAGCACGAGAGCAGTCACAGGAAGAGGACATCACACCACAGCGAGTGAGGGATCGCGCTGAGGCCTTTGAGGCTGCTAGCAATGAGAACGGCCGGGTCTGGCAGGATATCTCGATGGTGTCGACGGGGGACAATCACACATATCCGGAAATTGAGTTGTAGGGGGGGTGGTGGTATGATTTGGGTTGAGTTGAACATTTTCTTTGCTTTGATATGAGGCCGGCCAGGTCAGGTCAGGTCAGGACGGAGTTGCTATGGATGATACCCTGGGATTTGCTTGAACATTGCTTTTAGTGTGGATATGATATCGGCGCAGGTCATGAAAATGGGGATGGTACGGAGTAATGGTGCTCTAGGATTTGCTCGTCTTATATGGCCTCGCTGTAGGTCAGGAATTGCGTTGCTAATGGATATGGATGATTACCCCGGAACTGGCTTGTTCTTTAACGGAAGGCCTCAGCGTAGGTCAATATAGATAGGTAGATACCCTGGGAATTGCATTGCATTATGGCTACCTACCTATGCATGATCAATGACAACACATTACAATGTTTATTTACATATGCACATACTTGTACGTATACTGAGTAAACAACAAGAGCGATCCAACAGTCCATACCCAATCATTTGGGTCTTTCCCTGCAGAGAGAGAGAGAGAGCGTCTTGGCGACCTACTTGCATGCATATGTGTGGGCCAGGGCCAGGCCAGGGCCGGTGGGTGGGTGGGTTCTCAGCCCTCTTTTCAGGCAATAATTGGATGGCTGGGTTTCGTGGGATGGGATGGCGATGGGGATGCAGACGAAGGTTGCAGATGTTAGAATGGGGGGTTATTGGT
>QGMJ01000679.1:0-18098 GCA_007821545.1 Lachnellula subtilissima
TAATTTTTAACCTCCCCTTTTAAATAATTATTTTTAATTCAACTAACCATTAAAAGCTTCCAAATTTTATTATAAATAATAATCTTATATTCAGTTTGCCCCCCTAGAAAGACTATAGTGAATAGCCTACTCCTATATATATTATAGTCTAAAACCTCTAGCGTAATAGAAAATCGTAATGCTAAATCGCTTCCCAGACCTCCCTCCCTAGGCGTATAATTTGCCGTATCCTCCACCAAGAATTAAGCTATAGAGAGCATAAAAAGAAGGCCCTAAAGCCTTATTTAATATCTACTAGAGAGATCCGGAGATGCATTCGCTATATCGCCTAAAATTAGGCTATGCGCCGGCTCTCTTTTTTATAGGTTAAAGCCTAATTAGGGGTCTAAGCCTCTATTCGAACCATTCGCTATAAACTATGCGCTGCAGGCTACTAATGCTATATTATATACCTAAGGCCTTATATATCACATTAGCAAGCTAAGAAGCGATTAGGATTCGCTTTATAGTACCGGTAGTAGGGAATATCGGATTTTGCAGCCTATAGAGAAGATAGCAGGCTAGGAGGGGACTAGAGGAAGGTTATATAGTCTAATAAAGCTATATTTAAGGTTAGAAAGAGTAGGAGGATCTAGGTTACACGCCGTATAGATAAAAAATGCTATATAGATTATATAAGGTCGATTTATAGGTTAGGGAGATTCTTAGTTATAATTTAGGGGGCAATAGGCTAGGATTATAAGTCTCCACTAGTCTTTCTAGAGAAGCTTCCTAGCCGTAAGGGAATTTACTCTAAGGCCTACCTCTAGCAGGTCTTAGAACCTATTATTTTCCCCTTATTTAAAGATCTTAGTATAGAGTATATCTTTATAGAAGATAGGGCTAAGATGCATATAGGGAGTGCTAGGCTTCCACGCTTAGAATATAGGGTTCGCGGGTTTAATTAGCCTCCTTCTTTACTAGATCTAAATCTAATAGAGAAGGTCTAGCGATAGATAAAAGAAGAACTAAAGAAATTGCCTTATATACCTAAAAATAAGGAGGATATATAGAGGGAGTTATAAAAGCTATAGGACCAGGTGGATCCATATAACTTCCAGCATTATACTAAATAATTAACCTATAAAATTAAAGATATAATTATAGTATATAGACTAGCTACTATTAATTAATCTACGTTTTTTAATTTGGAGCAATTCTATTAATAAATTAAAAAGTTATTTACGATTAAAGAGGGAGGGTAGAAAATGGTGGTTCTTGTGAGGTGGGCCGTGTGTGGTGGCCCTTACTCTTACAACTGGCTAGAGATACTCAGCAACCCTGCAGAGACACGTGGTTTCGTTACCAAGGGGCGGGTAATTATCGGCTCGCTCAACGGGTCATGATGGGCAAAGTCAACTACTCCTCTATAGTAATCTCGAGAAGGTCCACGTCGATAACTTGCATCATGGCGGACAATGGCCTCACTCCCTTTGGTGGTGGTGTTAATAATGACCAATTTACCATGAGATTAAACATCCGTCTCCAAAATGGTAAGTCCAGATATTTCCTGATGCGATTTACGTATTTATATGGTCATGTATATATTCCTCCACCCAGAATTGGCGCCTGCTGATCTTTAGTCAGGAGTATGGATAAAAAACCAATTTCACTTCCCTCCATCGTCTCTGGAGAGCTGTTTGATTCACGGCCATCGTGAGCATTACTCGGTAGAATTGACCCACCGATGTCGAGCACGACAACTTTTATACGAAGATATTTCACGCATCATCCCCAATCTCGTTCATGGCGATAGTTTGAGCTGGTTCCGTACCCTCAACAAGGAACACAACAACACGGCCTCGTGTCTATTCGAAGGCGCCCAGCTTGAATTGAATCTTTCCTCATCCTACGTTCCTGAATTCGGACTCTGCTTTCCCCGCTCATCTTTCGTTGCTGAACGCGAACAATTCGACATCAACGTTGTCCTTGGGGAGGCTCCCAATGGCGACTGGGTCGGCTGGCACCGCCGCGAGCCCAGTGATGCTGATCGCTTGAGGGTCAACCGGAACGGCTGGGAAATTTTATATTTCCTGCGGCCGCCGCCTACATATGATGTTACGATCAGTGACTTGAGATCTGAACTGTGTCACACCCTTCATATTGCGGATCCTACTAGAATTACTCTGTCGTCGGGGCCTTTCAATTGGGGCAATGACTTCAAAGAGGACGGCTTAGGGATGTATAGGACCTACTTCTCAGTGGATCGGGTAGCTGACGGGAGGCATATGAAAACTGTCAACGGCAGTGCACTTATTAATGTGCTTGAAGCCATGAATTTGACATAGTCTTCTGCTGTTTTACCGTAGCGTGGTCTAGATGTCAAGTAATTGGTTTTTCTTTCTCAAGATATTAGCCTCTAATATCAAGCGAATATACGCTGGTCAGTATCAAACTACCTCTTCTTCATGTCTACTGATTTTGCTATAAATTAATTGATAATCTAAAAATGAAGCGTCTCTAAAGCTAACTTTTCGGTCTCTTTCCCTACTAAGCTATATTATCTTCAGATACATATATACCATAAGCTGCCAAACAGGTTTTCTACTTGAGTATTTTAACCGAAAGTACCGGGGCTTGATTTGATGTGTTCGCGAACCCGCTACCCTTTGTAAATGCCTGTATTCATGTGACTCGAGGATTGGGGTAGGTAACGATTACTATAGGCTTGTTACCCCACTTACCCCACAGTACCCCAACCGATCAAGCTCCAAACCGGCACTTAAACAGCATGCCATAAACAGCACTGTGAGATCGATCTTCACATTTCCAAACCCTTAAACGGAATCCAACTAAACTTCGAACCTTAGTACCTACCAACAGCCTAACTTTCAGCGTGGAGAAATCACAAACAAAAATGACCGCCCACGCATCAAGCCGATTAGTCGCCATTGTAGGCGCGGGTACCCAAGGACGAAGATTAGCATATATGGCAAGTCAAGACCCTCGAACAACACTTCGTGGCTAATATTTTATTTACGCAATAGTGGTCTAGTCGCGGTGGACGCGTCAACCTCATCGATCGCGATCCGGCGTGTCTCAAGGCAGCGGGGGCAGAAATAGGACAGCTTTTGCAAACATGGGGGGAGAGCATGAATCATGAAAGAGGAACGATTTCTACTTTCATCGCAGACGACATGGCACAGGCGCTGGAGAAATCCTGGCTGGTTATAGAGGTGAGCAGTCAGATTTCCGCAGTCCAAGAGTCCCCCAAGCTATATATAACGCACATGCTAAGTTTTTGGTCTGCTTGCAGTGCGTGCCGGAGTCTCTGAAGTTGAAACGTGAGGTGGTGGCCCAGCTGGATAGAATCGCGGATGCCAATGCGGAAATTGCTTCTAATTCTAGTAGCTACACCATATCTGAGATCATAGATGGACTGAGTTTGAATCATCCAGAGCGCATGGTTAGCTTACATTCATGTGAGTTATATATATGAAACCCTGCTGGGCAACGTCTCTAAATAATCCCTAGATTGGCCTCCAGAAACCGTGGGTACGTCAGAATTTCACATTATAGATCTATCAGTGAAGTAATATTGACAAAATGCCCGGTGTACAGCAATCGAGGTAATGGCTTCGTCTCAGACAAAGGCAGAGATCGTGCCGCTACTAATGTCCGAATGCAAAGCCCACGGATTCTCACCATTCCACGTGAAAAAGAATTCAAATGGGTATATCTATAACAGGTCCGAGATTTCAACCTCTCCTTGAACTATTCATGAACCATCTTGATTAATTTTGCAAACTAGGATCTGGGCTGCTATCAAACGTGAAGCTCTTTTTGTTGCCGCAGAGAATGTAGCATCCCCTCAAGAGATTGACGAAATCTTCAAAGATGTTTTGAAAACGCCAAAGGGCCCTTTTGAACAAATGGATATTGTTGGTTTGGATGTAGTCCGTGATATTGAGGCTCACTATGCTGAAACTCGGACTGGATTGCCGCAAGAGCCAAGAGAATTGCTGGATACTATGATAAAGGATAAAAAGTTGGGTGTTAAGACTGGTGAAGGCTTTTATAAGTATTAAAAATGAACAAATTATAAAGACCTTATATTGTTATATGCGTGCCCTAGCAGCCGTGTCACCTAATAGCGCGAGGGCTGTATTTCCAATATTATTTATACTATTTCTCTTATATTGCCCGCGACGAAGCCTATAAGTAGCTAAGATTCCGAACTTATGTCCAAATACTCTAAACGCGACCACCATTCTCAACTTCACACGCAGACGTTTGCAGAAATTCCGCATAGGCGTCCATTGCTGATATGAGTACAGCAGTCACTAGGCACAATCAGCTATGTGATACAAAAGGTATGCTTTTTATTTACCTGGACCAGTTTCGATAAGCTTTCTCAGGCAACGCCAGACATTGCCGGGTAGTAAAAAGTCCTCTAGGGCTATGCCGTCGAAAGCTCTTCGTAATATCGGAACCGGGTCCCATAAACTCCTGGCTGGCTGCTCCGAAACCAGAAATGTCGACTCGGAAACTACCAAGGCTGAAAGAGTTTTCGTAAGTCATATAATAAGCATTTTGGGGGGATCTTGACTAACCACATGGGACAGTGACCATTGAAATTTGATTGCTGTGAGTTACGGCCCACGGAATACAAGCGTTAATGCCACTTATTGCAGCTTCCCTCAAATTTCCGTTCTGTAAAAGTATTCTCATAGCGGCAAAGTCCTTGTCGATAAACATGCGCATGGCGGTCTTGATATCCACCTGAAGAGATAGCTGGGTGTATGATGCAGTCGGAAACGATATCGAAGCTGCATAACACTCTTTTGATTCTTTGTATCCTTTAATCCAATTATCGACTGCGCCACCAAGAAATTCGTTGAGCTCGTCAGACGAAAGTTCACCGCTCGAACCTAACTCGTCGATGTATGTTAGGAGACCAACGATCTTGCAGATACTAGCAAGTCCAGTACAGGGGCGAATTTCATCGGAGAATAATGATTGGACCGCAGATTGCAATCGTAATGTTGGGTCTTGCATCGCCACCCGTCTGAGTGCTGACCAATCTAACGCTGACGGTGCAGCCCATAAAGCTTCTTCACATGGCATCTCCAGCTGATAGTAAAGATTGCTAATAATACCACCCATATCACCGTACACAGTTGACCAGAGGCGGACCATAATCAATATACAGAGTCGTGTCCTTTTGGCGTTGTCAGCTATTCATCTCAAAAGGACGAAGGTCTAGATGAGCGCTTCGTTGGTCATACCTTTTGCGGCTTTCAATTTCTATAAAGACGCTCCACTCTTCTGATATCATGGAATCTAGGCTTACAGGGCCCATAGGATGCCGTGGTGAATTGATTTTATTTGCAAGCACCAGAAGGCTCTCAAGGACGCCTATAGTGAGATGTGTGCTTTGTGCATCACCACCTGGAAGACCAAATACTGCATTAATTAGCAGTGTGTTAACAATCCATAGCGGAACGTCGTCAAGCTGTGAATGACGCGAATCGAGAAAATCTGACACCAGTCGTCTAGAATACTCAAACAACAGCATCCCAATATGCTTATCTTTGCAGTACATGGCCCCATCAGCCAAAATACCTAGGATCAAAGCAATAGGTGCATCGCCAGGCTTAATTGAAGGTTCGTGTAGAAAAGGAAGATTTCTGCTTGGAAGGTCCCAAAAGCGTTCCCAGTACCGATCCAGTATGAGAGGAACAGGAAGCTGTAAAGGACCCTCAGGGTCTGTAGGATCATGATGTACAACATAGCTGATTCGAATTGCCTCTTGCAATCTGGCTCGTGCAGCTTTTGTAATGTATGTGGCTCTTGCAGGCCGAGAATGGGATGGCTCAACAGTGTTACACCTAGTCATTGGAAGAGCATCAGTTTCAAATCCGGCGACAAAGAATGGATACGGCGAGGGGCAGTCTGGAGCATAGAAAGAGTCAAATGAAGACAACCAGAAGTCGATTTCTCGACCCGAACCAAAATGGTTCGATGGCTGTGCAAATGAATCGGCAATTTTTGTAACCGGTAGGACAGAGATCTGCTCGTCTCCTGCTGGCCAAGAAGAGTTCTCGAAATCAAGCGGAGGCAGGTCTGTTTGTGTTGGTGGTGATTCAAGAATCCGCGCAGCCTCGAGAAGGTGGTCAAATTGTTGGTTATGGCAAACATTCGCCATTCTATTTATATGAGGATCGTGTAAGCTTGAGGGATACCGGGTATGATCATGAATTTGAGACACCAAAGTCGGCACTGCCGTGTTGACTTGTTGTGATACGCTGTTCCGGTGGGTGTTTGTACCTTTACGAGCATCTTGAATATTGGGGCTCGTCACCGGCGTATCTGTTGTGGTCGATGCCAACAGCGAACCGCTAAGTAGACGAGGAGGCTGTCTCAGGGAAGGGACAATCTCTGGCGGTGGCATGCTAGAAGTAGAAGATCCATGGTATCGCTGCTGGTGACGACTGTACAACTCCTTACGAGGAAAGCACATGGAGCAATCTCGACAACGGTAGGGTCGCTCCAGGGTATCTGATGGATTCGAAAGACGGGTTAGTACCGTACTCACAGCTCAAGGCAAGACACTTGAAGACAGGTCTGAAAATGTGTGCTCTCTCTCTCTGTTGAACTCACGACGTCGAAAATGGCGCTTCAAATGCTCGGCGCGTCTGAACTTCTGGTTGCATGCTGAGCAGGTGTGCTTCTTCGGCTTGCCAGAGACGCTACGAGCTGTTGCATGCGCAAGCTGCACATCACCATCACGGGGTATATTGTCCGCCTCTATCGACACTGTCCCAGCCATTCCAACGATAACACCAGCTGGAGTGGAATGCCAAGTTGGCGCTCCGCTGAGCAGGAGTCCCTACTGTACGGGGGGTAGGAGAGAAGGGGAGTAGGAGGCTGCGATCGCAAGATGAGTCTAGATAGTCATGTGAGGAGTAGCGCTTGGTGGACTCGATAAGATCTCTGGTGTAATACGATCTGTTTCTCTCTCTGTCTCTCTTTCTCTCTGTATCTCTTTCTCTCTGTCTCTCTCTCTCTTCCCTTCCGTCTTTCTTTCTCTCCAGAGCGGGGTACTAGGGCGGCGACCAACAAGAGGTCCTAGGCCATACAGCTGCTAGTCGTAGGATGGACTGTTGGCGGGGAGAGCGGGGTGGAAGGCGGGGAAAGCGGGGATTATTAGGAGCGTGAGGTTACGTTACCGTGTATACCGAACGAAGCCGGGAGGCACGCCCCGCTACGGAAAGGCAATACAAGGCACAGGAAACCATACTAATATAATAATCAAAATAATATAAAATAGGCCAGGTTAGGTTAATAGATATATAAAGCTGCTGATTATTATTAAATACTTAGCTTTATAACTCTATACAGACATCGAAAACCTAAACTTGTCTAAAGTGGCAGTATGCTTGTGCATACTTTCGAACGCTGGGTCACAATCTTCTACACAATTTGTGGTAAGTATCATGATTCCCTTGAAATACTCCAATTGGCGAAGGAAACTAGAGACCATTGCGTTTCTGGAAAGGTCGTGAGCACTTCGCTTTTGCAGAAATACATCTGCCTCATTAAGAAGAAGAATTGCGTTCCAACAACATGTCCGGTCCAACACCCAACGCAACCTATTATCAACATGCTCGGGTGCGAAGCCTAACTCGCCTACGGTGACTGTATATAGTGGTTTTTGGGTTTCTTCAGCAACAGCTTCTACTGTGAGCATTCTCCCGCAGCTTGGTCCGCCCGCAAAGATACCAATTATGCCTCGGCCTTTGCCATCGATGATGTCTTCATGGCCGGATGTCGGTGAATGCTGATTGATGAAAGACTTGATGATTGTTTTTCTTCGAGGATCGATCACCAGAGAATCAAAGGCTGTCTGGCTGAACTCTTTAGGAGTGATCCGAGATACGTTAAATGCATCTATTCAGTTTTTAGTAAACATCGATCTCGAAAAGATTTTGCTCTTACCCCAATCTTTACGTTTGAAGCTGAACCCTAATACACTTGGTGGGCATATCAGGTAGTCCTTATCCGTGATATCACCAACCTGAACCTGTTTCTTGATTTGAATATTAGACTTGCTCTCTGAACGATACAAGCCAAAGCCTGCGCTGTCAATGATGATATTTCCTTTCGGCCTCTAAAGGTCAGAATGCTGGTTCTTGCAAAAATGAGGGTTTTTACTCCAAAAGCATTGTTTCCTAAGGGATCGGTCATCCGTTCAAGTGCTTCCTCATTTCCAGAAAGTGGGCTGGACTCCTTGTCTGGGGACTTCATCTCGGGCGCTAATTCTTGATATTGACAGTATTCCATGCCCGTCATAGCTATTTATCTCTTCACTCGTTGAATGAGCGCCTTTTCCAGCTTTTGTCTACATTCTCTGTACTGAAGTGGAAAGACGACCAGGTCGGTAATCTCCTTGACCCCGGGATTCTGGTTTATCTTGACTTCGGCGGTACAATATCCGAGAACATGTCGGCTTCCAGGAGTCGCTCCATCAAACGCCCTTGCTCCAAAAAATTGGCAAGTCAGGAGATAATATTCGTGTTCCTTCCTATTGCCACGAGAATTGCAGATTATGCGCTTGCAATGCATAACCTTGAAAACTTGATCGGCATCTACATTTCCATCTCGGGAGTACACCCAAGTGTTCGGAGGGAAGACCGTCCACAGGAGATTCCATGATATCTCGTTCGTTGCCGAAAGATTCTGCAATGTTATTATCGTATCTTTATGGTACTCTTCCGCGAAAGATACTGCAGCTTTGAGGTCCCCGATGAGAGAGGCGTTCCTGGGTGTCTTGCAAAATTCTGTGTCTAGGCGGTCTTTCAAAGCAGAAAGCGAGTGGAAGAAAGGTTCAGGACCAGCCTAATAGAAGATCAGTCCTCATTTAAAAGAGCAAGCTAGCTACATACAGTCGGAGGCCTCATTCGAATGTCCAAGTCTTTAGCATCTTTGTTGGTCTCTAGTAGTACCTGCTTCACTTTTGATATCAACTTCGGTGTGCATATAAAAGCCCTTCCAGCTCACGATGCGACGGATAACGAGAGCGGCAGATGACTGGCGTTTTTTCGTCGGTGGGGTTATCGTTTTCCTGAGTCTTGTCCGATGCTCAAGCCTGGGACATATCAGAGATGACTTCTCCTTTGCATCTACTTACAGATCATGTCTAGTTGTAAGAGATAGTCAGCAAGATCCCCCGTGCAACGAGGGGTTCTTTGGTATGCCCATTTTGGGAGTTTGGAGGTCCCAGGCTGAGAAGGAGGATCATATGTATATGGAAGGCCTCCTTATGGTAAGGGTTAAGGGCGAGCGGGGAACCTTCCGTCGAGTAGGGACGTTTACTGTATTCGAGCCATATGATAGAACCGAATGGCATACTAGCTATATCATCTACAAGGAAGATTATACCGCAGGTGGTGCTCCGCATCCGAGAGGCTTTCGTGTGTACTCTTTTAAAGTCATCTAGACTTAGCGGTTTGGTCGCTCGGATGGCTCTAATAGTCAGTCCGGGGGTCGAAAGCACAGGATAGATATATCTCATACGTTGGTAGCCAAACGCATTCGTGAAGCTGTTTGGTGATAGTATACGTGCTTGCTCTGCCTTTAAGCAGTTGGCCTAGCCGGAGGAGAGAAGCCATCTGGGCCGGAAAGCTGTAGGCGATATCCATATTCTAGTATTTCTTTGATTGGAATGGAGAGGTAAATTCCTCTCAGGAATCTATAAAGTATGTACGAGGAAACTGATTGGACAGAGTTAGGAGGGGAACGATATAAGTAGCAGAGCTCTATAGAGTTACCTATTCGATTGTCAATTCCAGTTAAATATATTTCCAATCTAGTATCCAAGCTTAGTACTAACATCATACAGACAGTCCTGAATAAATCCCCAACACCTGTTCTAGACATGCTTGCTTCCCTCTATACGATTTCCTGAATCAAAACCCCCTTCTTATTTTTGACCGCCAGATAACACCACTTTCCCTTTTGCCACTTTGCCTGTCTAACAACATTCTCATCATACATAGACTTTCCTCCTCATATCCATACTCAAGCCCCTACTCACGTCCCCTCCATAAGCTCACCAATCCCGCCTATATCGCCCCCAAACGGCTCCAGATCCAACACCTCGATCCGCCTAATCCACGTCTCGGGCCACAGACAGCAAATTCCATGCACATCCCTTATATGCGCCATCCACTCCTCGTCGAAAAGCGTCTCGCGGTTGTAACACGGCGTCCGCATCGTGCTGGCGCCGCCTCCTCTACTTCCTGCCCTGCTCGAGCTTCCTGCAATCCCTTCGTGGCTAAACATGCCTGTGCTTGTGCTTGTGCCTGTAGTAGGGGACACGGATACGGATACGGGCTGTGCTACTGATTGCGATTTGCAGAATTCCATAATCGCGTAGCCTTCGGTGGCGGGGATGACGGTCCACGCCGTCTTGGTGTGGATCTTGCGCTCGCGCAGCGGGCGGAAGGGGTCGTTGGTGTGCGGTGCGTAGAGGGCGTTGATGTTGGTGTTGGTGTTAGGCATGGCTCCTACGTAGGAGCTGTTGCTTAGTCCCGGTACTGGTGCTGAGTTCGAATGTGTGGTGTAGGGATACGAGAAAGGCAATGGAGTATTTGGGTGCGCGTGTGGAAGCATTAGGGCTGCTGAGGCAGTGGCTGTTGGGTAGGAGGCGCGGGAATTGGATTGCATGCCCGGGTGCACGTGTTGCGGTTGGTGGTGGTGGGCGTGCATGGACATGAGAACTGCGGACGGGGAGAAGGATTCTGGGGTCGAGGGAAGGGTGTGTTGCGGGCATGGTGGACTGGCATTGCTGCGTGAGGCGTTGGAGTCGCTGTCGGAGGAGGAGAGCTGCGAGATGTGGGATAGAGAGGAGTCTCGTTCTAGAGCATGTGTGATTTCTCTGGTAACATCGTTAGCATCCGCTTTACAACTACAGGGGAAAGGACTTACAACCTTCCGCGACCACTCGAGCCCTCTGCAATTGTGAGGTTCAAGGCTTCATTCTTGATATGTATTGCAACATGCTGGGTTTCTGGTTAGCTGATGTCCTGAACAATCTGCATGTGTGCATGGTGTTGCAATTGTCACCTTTCTGAGATTTGCTGCAGTCTTTGTCTCCTTCTGGCAAAAGCCACAGACCGATTCGCACTTGGCGATTCGCAAGAGTCCTGTTGTATTCCAAGGGGGGTGGACATGGCCTTTACTGCACGTAGTATTTCCCAGTGTCCTTTCCATCCTCAGTTTCCGGGCTCTGTACTCGAAAAATAGTGGTGAGTCTAAGCAAGGCATAAATAATCTGACTGAATGGCTTAACCGGAGGGGCAAGTCCAGAAAATGAATCAAGAAATAAAGAAATAAAGTTGTTTGGTGTTCTGGTTGCGAGAGTATAAAATGCTTGCAATAACTCATGCCACTACTCTACAGATAGGAAATTCTGTAGTGGATCAAACAAGAGGACATTGAAGATGGGAGGATTCGATATATATTTATACTTGTACTTATATCCATTTTTCAATCAGTTCTCAACACGCCCCATTCTGCAAGGCCTGGTGCAGAGGAGTTGCTTCCGAATTCCCCCTGTCGAGGGTGAAAGATGCGATTGGCTGTGACGTGCGTTACCGAATCAAAAGAATTTCGCAAAGGACGTGATGGACATCGCCGCATCGATCACCCAGCCCACAGTCCTGAGAACGATGCGGATAACGGGATGCGCACAACTAGCCCAGGGTAGCATGTTCGTACCGTACTGTAAAGTATGATACAGATGCGATATCGATGTGTTGAGCATGAGGGGGGTGAGGCTATTCTAACAGTGTGCGCTGGGACACGTGCACGTGCGTATTGTCGTACTGTATCATAATAAGAAGACTTGCAGCCAATGGCAGAGACATGAAACAAAACGATTGTTGCAATGTCTTCAGGTAGATTCTGATAAATTAAGGTACGGAGTAGGGTTGTGATCGGATTCTATTCGACCTGGGTTTATCCCGGAGGTGGGGAAGTTGTCGTCTGATCCGGAGGTGTTGGAGCAGGGAGGTCCATGGTACAAAGAGCGGTGCTTCTAAAGAAATATTCTCTGGAAATTGTCAGGGTAAAGGTAAATTGTATTTTTTTTATAAATCTGTAGTCTGTTGTCAAGAGGTCGGCTTGTCGTTATGGCACCTTGGTTAAAGTCTAATACCTACTGTAAAGCTAAGTGGATGCGATTGGTCTTTCTCCGTGTAATACAAATATGAGAAACATGGATGCGGCTTCAATATAACGCACGCCACAAGGAACTTCTCGGTGCTTCTAGAGCAAGCCTTGGGTAGCACAACTATCAAGTTGCAACTGATTCTTGAAGAACGGTACGTGAAGATCACCTGACACATTCAAATTGTGCGGGGATCCAATTCTTGGATCGGTAGTTGATGATTGGAGGTTGACCCCGAGTCACAAGAAGTCTTACTCATTGAAAGTTA
This sequence comes from Lachnellula subtilissima, assembly GCA_007821545.1. Lineage (NCBI taxonomy): Eukaryota > Fungi > Ascomycota > Leotiomycetes > Helotiales > Lachnaceae > Lachnellula > Lachnellula subtilissima. Next base: position 12,483 of record QGMJ01000679.1, read on the forward strand.
GAGAAGAGTCAGGTTGCACCCTCGGTATATCGCCTTGACTGTCTTGGAACTGGTGGAGGAAAGGTAATTGTTTCGGATATTCCACGAAAAAACAACAGATGAAAAGAGATATGCCGAGGCAAGAACGACAATATACGAGATGTGTTAGACAGTGCTAGGTTAATCATTTCGTACTTCGTAAATAAGCCAATCCTCTAGATCTCGGTACTGACGTCTGATGTGCTCATTTCATATCATGGAATGCTGGAATGCGAGAATGTGGGAATGCGCAGTGAGTGCATGGGAGGTCAAGTTGTGAGGAAAGTGAGCAAATTCAGCCACACGTAGAAAGAGACAAAAAGAGGTATCTTTTTACTAAATCGGAACAGTAATTAAAGAAACCTATCGGAAGCTATTATAATCTGCAATAATGACTTGAAACTCAAACCCTTGCAGACAGAGCGGAGTTTGTAAAGGTGTATGCATAATCACTCTCACCGTCTTTCCTTTCGCTGGAATGGATGCTGAATACGTGGATGAAAGAATGACTGGACTAAGCATGATAAAATATCAGGATAAAAAGGCTCCCTCATACCATGCAAACAAGCGGTCTCGAAGCGCGGAGTCGCCATTGCCATGGCTCGATATCATTGGTCCTGTGTAGATGATGGAGGTTAGGGCTGACCTCCACGGCCGATCCAACCTCATCACCCTATCGCCATCGTCCTAGTGCTTCGCCTTCAGCCCTATGCACTCACTGACTATCTGCAGTAAGGGAGGGGATGGAGGGAGTAAGCAGGACAGGCATCGATTTGGATTTTCACCAACAGGAAGTCGAGCTGCCAGCCTTATCGGCTGAATTGTTACCAGGGTAGGTGTAGGTGTAGGTGTAGGTGTATGGTATGTTACTGTTTTGCCACTATCCGCATCAGTCGTTGTATGATGAACTGCCGTGCATATATGTACTAGAGTGCAGCCGGGCTGTGTCGTGTAGATGAGATGGCGAAACAATCATGGCAGTAGGAAGGATTCAGTTATATATGTTCCTTCCATCTTTAATCTTCACGAAGAAGAATCCATCTCTTGGCTTAGCTTGACTATCGCCATTCCTTCATCCTTTAGAGTGGTGCAATTACTTCATCTCGGCAAGAAGTCCCGCTTCTCACTTCACTTCGGGCCGCACCGATTCCCACCTTGTACGAGTAGTATCAACAAAGTATATTGAGCGTTACAGAAGCCTTATATTTGAATCGACAGTGCGGAGGACAGAACAGTCTTTGGTGAGTGCAGTCTCCATTATGCGAATTGATCTTGTTACTATATACAGTACCTATACTCGTATACTGCAGGTACTGTTCCTACTCATAGTTTAGTGAGTCAGGTATAATAACCGTTGCTTGGTGCTTGGGTTAACGTCGTTCGCCGGGTCCTAGACCCTCTAACCCCTAATTTCTCATGGCGGAGGCGCAGACGCGGACGATAAGGTAGCCCTGTCTACCGTCCCTGTGCCTATAATCCCATCCCATCCCATCCCATCCCATTCCTACCCGCATCCTACGATCCACATTAATCTTCTTCTTTTACAGTACAGTACAGTACAATAAAAGTGTGTCTTGTGTTATAATTACTACAGTACTGTCTGTCTGTGTTACGCGCATTGTTACCATTACTGTTACCTTACCCTCTTTTGTACTCACCTGTTACCCCCCCCCCGTACTCATTTTTCTCCCTGCCGCCCTTCGGCTTCTCCCTTCTTCTTCCATCATTATGATCACTCAACTGCCGGCGCTTTGACATCCGCCTATGCTTCGGAATAGTATCAATCGAATCCAAGCTCACTACACAGGTGCCATCCTGTAGCTACATCCAAAGTCGAAGCTTGATATCGGAGAAACAGGACGGCGCCCAAGAATCTCCAACAAGCCATGCCTGAGGACCAGGCTGCACATGGAAGATATGTCGAGTACAACAGATGACAAAGGCAATGGCAATGGTACAGACACAGGCAAAACAACCAAGCCAGTCAAGTCGAGGAGAGCCAGTCGACCCAAGGTTAAGACGGGCTGCAATAATTGCAAGTAAGCGCTTCCCAAAGCTATAGCTACCTAGGTAATACCTATCTGCGCATCTACTAATATATCTTTCTCTTCCGTAGGATCCGCAGAGTCAAATGCGACGAGACGCGACCGCAATGCAATAAATGTGTACGTGCAGCAAGGCATTGCGATGGATATCCGGCATACAGACGAACCACTGAGGCTGCCATCCCAATTGCGCCGCGACCTGGAGGGAACAACGCCTCCTCCTATCCTGCGATAGCCTCATCTTCTACCGCGGCACTACCTCCAACATCGAGATCAATTATAGTTCGGAAACCGCCGCCGCGCCCAGCCCAGAAGCCTCGTCCTACCCCGCCTCCAACACCGGTCATGGACTTGAAGCCAACACTATACAGTCCCGGGGGCTTCTCGTTCGATGTACAAGAGGGTCAATACTTCCAGGTCTTTCGCACACACACTGCCAGCGAGCTCTCGGGATTCTTCGACTCGGAGTTCTGGACAAGGAGTGTGCTGCAAGAAAGTAATTCCGAAGCTTCAATACGGCATGCCGTGGTGGCATTAGGTGCTCTATACAAGACCTTGGAGAAGGCATCAGAGTCGCCGCCTACATCTCCAGATAGCAATTCCTACGATACGGCTCCGAATCATTATAACTTTGCATTACAGCAATACGGGAAATCCATCACTAGACTTCGAGAAGCGCTACAATACAACGAAACACGATCTCAACGAACAGTATTAATATCCATTGTCCTATTTACATGTTTTCAATCCTTCACAGGTGACCACAAGGCCGCCATCTCGCAGATCCAGCATGGACTTGGCCTGCTAGAAGAAAGACGACAAGATGCCAAACAACCTCTGATCCGACGACAGGGAGAGGAGGTAGAGGATGAGCTGATTCAGATGTTTACCCGCCTCGCCATCCAGGCCAAATCCTACGACATGGCCTTCCATTTTCCACATCCCTATGTGATTCGTCTCAGCCCTTCAAACCATCCAACATCACCTCAATCAGCCCCCTCTCCGTCCGAATCATCATCCACATCGTCCCTCGAGTCTCAAATCCCAGATGTTTTCAAAACATCCCAAGAAGCGCGCTCCTCTCTCGATGCGCTATGCGAGCGTATAATGCGTTTCCAAGAAGCGCTCTCGTTCTACTACCAAGGACCAAACAACATCCTACCCGCCTCAATAAAATCATCTGGCTTGGGCTTTCGCACACAACTCGCGCAATGGGCCGCGGCCTTTGAACCACTCCTCAACTCGCGCGGAAGACCAGGGATTACTAATACCGAGCGCGCAGGTATCAACGTCTTGAAAATGCTTCAAATCATGACCTCGATACTGTTCCTTATGGGATACAGCACATCTGAAATGGATTTTGACAACTTTTATCCGCAGTTCAAGGAGATCATCGATCTGGCGCAAGAGGTGGTCTTACATGAAGAGTTGAGTCTTGCGCAGGCGAAATGCGGGGATACTCCGACTTGCAGGCACAGGCCGCGTGCGACAGAAGGGCGGCGGTCAAATCCAACGACACATTTCCCTGGTCTGGCAGCACACCAGCCCGATACATACCGGGAGGAGGATGGGTATGCGCATATCAAAGCTTCCTTTGCTCTCGATCTCGGCATCGTCCCTCCCCTCTTCGTGGTTGCAACAAAATGCCGAGACAGAAAACTCCGCCGGGATGCGATAAAGCTCTTGATGGTCAGCCCGAGAAGAGAGGGGATGTGGGATAGTATTCTTAGTGGTAAGGCGGGGCAGTGGTTAATGGAGATTGAAGAGGAGGGCATGGGGCAGTACCTTGGATATGGGATGGGGACTATGGATGGTGCTGTTGTGGAGAAGGATAGACGGATTATGGTGAAAGAAATCCTATTTGATTTGCAGAAACGGGAGGCCACACTGAGATGTGGAACGAGGGGTGCGAGGGAGGGTGATGAGGATTCGAGGGTAAATGAGACGCAAATCTTCTGGTGAAGGGCGTCATATGGAGAATCTCTGCATCAACATCTACGAAGTATACCGGGAGCCTATTCAAACATGCTTTTGAGGGCGCAATCACCCCTCTGACGAATACGCTATCCGATACGGAAACGAGATTGTATGATAGAATTGTACATACGCATTGCAAGCAACGAAGGGGGGCGGGAGCTGCACACTTTGGATATTGTCAGTCGGGAACAGAGGTATCTGCAATGAGAGATGAGAAAAGCAAGCTTACGAGAAAGAACATTTATGGTTTATGTTTACTAGCTAGCATTACTATTTAGCTTGGAGAAAGATGAATATAAAAATATTATCACAATGCTAGCCATGGTCCAATCCTTGGATGCTGGCACGAAGCCCGAGACAGGAAATACCTTGGGCTTTGAGTTGGCGCTGAATAGACTTGTCTGTCTGTCTGTCACCCTCCTTGTCTACTTCTACTTTCAAAAACTGTTGCTTGCTCTTGCTACTACTCGTAGTCAAGTGCTAACTAGGATATGACAAGGTAAGATTACTCACATCATATTCAGTTGTCTAGCATAGCAAGCAAGATCCTTCTACAGTATATATCCGTCGCTTCTCTTCCTGTCTTTGCTTATAGCCGACGTCTGTGTTCAATCATACGCCCCAGTGAAACATTCTCGCGCTTACTTATCTATGTCTTGGCCTAGATCCGCATCTGCATTATTCTCGCAAGTCTTCCTGTGTGTAGACAAACGTCTGAAACACGTTTCTACAACGTGGGTGTTTTCTTTCACGATTCGTTTTACATGGAATGGAATGGACTGGACTGGACTTCTAGACTGAATTCGGGGTTCGGTACTGTACTGTTTCTCTTTCTCGGCTCGGGTACCTTCTAGAACGGCCTCTAGAATATATCATCTATCTTTCTCCATACAGTACCTATTTTCTTACGTGTCGATCTGACTAGCACACTGCCCCGTCCAATTGTCGTCGCGCATTTATCGCATACGGAGCAATAAGCACCCCGAATACCATGTCTGTCTCTTCTCCACATGTTGAGTTGAGTGAAGCGTGGCGGCGTCGGAATTGGCGTTGGCGGCGGTGTTGGCGGCGGTGTTCTTTGAGCACATGAGTATAATACGAAGAGAACAATATTAAGGGGGTTCGCTTAGGTTCCCGCATTGAGCGGAGCGGACAACAAACGCCTTCCATGGGACTTTGATTGATTGATTGATTGAGGTGGGGGAGGAATTCGGTCAAGGCATGGTGGGATTAGATAAAGGCGCCTGGGGTACTAGAGAGGAACAATACGAAGCATAATATGAAGGTGAGATGCCGCTATACCGCAAAGGTAGGGCGGGACAACAGAGCCCATGCTATCATCCAGCACTTACCACCAAAACAAGCAATCAATCCAATACCACGCTGCGCTTGGCGAACACAGAAAACCTAGATACAGGCCCGATCTCTTGTTCATTCCGTTCGTTTCATTCAATTTCATTCACACAAACAACTTCCAAACTACCAGCCTAGGCCTTGTCCAGACTCACTCATCCCATCTATAAAACCCCCTCTCCTTCCTTCCCTCCTTCCTCCCTCTTTCCTCTTCACCCTACAC
>QGMJ01000680.1:0-18108 GCA_007821545.1 Lachnellula subtilissima
AGAGGCATGAGGTTTTGCAAGCCGTGCATCCGAGTCCGCTTAGTGCTAGTCGGGGATGGTTCGATTGTGGGCATTTTTAAGAAGTGCAATGAGTGGTTGGAGGGACGGTATGGGGTGGGTGCTGGGGTGGATTGGGATTTAGGGGGAAAGAAGAAGGAAGAGAAGGAGGAGGTTGTGGGGGTTGTGGCAGAGAAGGAGGGAGTTGTGGAGAAAGATGGGGAGGTGGAGAAAAAGGGGGTGGAGGCTGCGATTGAGCATGATGAGTTTGAAGACGAGGACGCGCTGGCTGCTATGTTGGAGGAGGCGGAGAAGGGGTTTTAATGTCTTACGAAGAACATCCTCTCCCTCTTATATCACGGATCTCTTTTGTTTTGTCGGAGTTTACGGGTCAGCGATTCATATGAATAAAAAATTTCTCAATACTATAAAGCCAATACATCTTCCATTGTTCATTTGTCACGTACATACCGCATCAGCTATCACCCCTCCACCCCTTTTCCCCCAAACCCCATTCCAAACAACCCACCCTAACTCTTCTGAGCATCATGTCCCCAATTCTTCAAGCTCTTATAACTCTTGCTCCCCGTATCCTGCTTCGCCTTCTCCTCCTGCGCTAAATGGCGCTTACAATACGCGACGACTTTTCTCATGTGTGGTATATCCTCTACTCATACCCATACTTATAATTAGCTCTCTTTTCGCCTTGCTTTCACCCCACCAATCCACCAAACTTCACTTGCACAATTTGGCATAGATAAGGTAGGTAAGCACGCACCTTCATCATACCCCCCTGGATCTTTCTCTGGATTTTTCTTTAGGATTTCTATGATTTTACGTCCACTGTTTGATGAAGGGAAGGTTTGGGGTTAGTAGATAGCGTGGATTGGGGGATTGGGGTAGATGGATGGGTAGGTGGAAGGAAGGGGGGGAGTACGAATCGTGACCGATGGTTTCTCCACTCCCGTCTTCTTTGGCCCAGCCTGAGGATGTGGATTCGGGGGACTCGAGCCAGGTTTGCAGGTCTGAGGGGGTCATGTTTACGAGGGTGTTGAATTCTCTGTTTAGGTTGTTAGTTGGATGGAGATGGAGATTAGGGAGGAGAGGAGAGACGAACTCGATTACTGTTTCGTTGTCTTTGACCATTTTTTGCTAGTTGGTGGGTTGGATGAGGGGTTGATTGTTGGGTTTGAGCAGAAGCGGGAGATCTGGGTGTGTGGTTTTATGTGTATGGGTAGTAATGAAAGGGGTTTGATATGAATGGATCGATAGAGAGAGGTGTTTTATATTGGATTGAGTGTAGTAAGTAGTCTTTGACGTCATGACCTCTGAGTATGCAGATGCCGTACAAGTATGTAGGGATTTCTTTCATAAATAGATAGCAACCATTCTTTCTATTATCTACCTGAGCTAAACTAACGTTAGATGGTAGAGAGGGCTTGATGACTGCCTGAGAGGAAGCGGAGTGGAATTAATAACGAGGTGTGAAGCACGTGACTCCCACGCCTTTTTCTCAACGAAGTCCATATCTGATACCGGTACTCGGTCCCGACGTGTTGTTCATGGGTTGTGTTTTGTTTAGCTTATATACAAAAATTATCGCTTAAATGATCGGAGAATCATATATACCTAGGTATGTACTAGGCAAAGTAGGTAGGTGTGACCGATTACCTAGCCCTATATCTGTCACATGTGCATCAATTCTTGAAGTCCTTTGTGTGGTATTGACTATGCTAGAGTTTCAAATACAATATATTGCAATCGTCGTATTTCAAGAACTCGTTTCAATGTAAGTAGACGGTCTCAGATAAAAATTCGGCATGTATAGACAATGTTGGCTTTAAATCTCCCGCCTTCAGACATTTATGAATAAATAGAGATCTTGAAGGTTAAAAATCGTAACGAAGGGATAGCTCATCCACCATTCATTAACTCGAGGTGTTGAAGAAATTCGTGAAGAACTTCTCACTTGCAGTAACGAAATCTAGGTTATAGATATGACAGCAATTCCACTTCTTCGCCTGCCTCACTCGAGACAGTTTGATCGCCTAGCGCCGAGACATGCAAATATAGTTTCCATTTCGCAATATAAATCAAAACCATCAATTTGAGAATTACTCATGTGTCTGTACAATGAAAGGCTATTAAACAAAGAGAAGGCTGTGTCCTTGGTAACGAGTGGTAGCCTTGCAGTTGATCCAACTAATAAGCCTTTAATGATTGGATCAAATTAGCTATGTTTCGCCTCACTAGAGGAAGTCTTATTTCAACAACACAGAACAGAGCATTGACGAGGATTCTGGAAGCAAGGACGCATGAACTTGATGACCAAGTACGAGCGGATGCATGCATTGTTTAAGTACTGTCTGTACCTTTTTCATATCCTCCTCTCACACTTCATCTCGATGACTGGCATGTCCCTTTCGATGATCGACTGGCTGCAGTGAAGGATCTGATAAATTGACGATACTTTATGCGCTGGCAGTTGAGCTGGATAGTCGGGTGCTATGGCGTTGGGTTGGTTCGACAGGGGAAAGTTCGCTAAGGTAGGTCCTTGACTCCTTGTCCTTCTGATATGTCAAGAGAAGGCCGATTCGAGCCAATCGCGTCGCCTTCACGCGTTCTCCTGTTGTGTCTTAAACGAGCCATGCTCCTGGTTCATATTGGAATTGCCTCGCTTTAACTGAGATGGCATTAGGATTGGGTCGTCGTCCTATCTGCTTACCTCATTGCGTTGCCCGTTTCCTTGTACACGTCTCTGCATCTCAAACAACAGCAGCAGGAGGGACTGTGTAGTAGGAGTATTCCCCTCCCCTCCACTCCAGCTCAACCCCTCAACCATAACACCACACAGAAACACAAACAGTCATCACAACCAATAATCACTCTGTTGCATATCTTCCCCTCTTCATCCCGTGCTCTTAAATCCTTTGCACTCACGGGAGCTAGGCTGAACATATTCACACCGCCCGGCCCGGGGTCAATGCGCAATCTTAAATTGTTCAGTCAGGGGCAAGATAAAGTTTAATCAATCCAATCTGGGAAGCGCCTTGCCTTTCTCCTGAATATTCCAATTCATAATTATTATCGACACAATACCACCACACCACATTGAATCGCCCAGGTCGCCGTTAGGCACATTCTCGATAACGAACAAACAGAAACACACCCGCATGTGAGAGGGCGCAGCGCAATCGAATAATAAGTGTACCCTTGTACTGTACAACAAATTTCCGCGATTTGAATGCGAAGCAACCGCGTCTAGTCTCGAGTCAACATACGAACGAACCGCACACGCCCTTCGCGATGGCAGGCTTCTTCTCGAGGCTAAAGGGCAAAGATGGCCCATCCAAAGTAAACAAGAAGAAGGGCGCACAGCAGGAGAACGTTGCGGCGGCACCACCAAAGCCACGATGGGATGATGCGTGGACGAGGACAAGCGTTGAGCCAGACGAGGTACAGGAGCTGCTCCGCGGCTGCACTTTAGAGTTGAAGTCAAGAGGTATGAAGATCTTCTGTCCTTCTCCCTTTCCCGCTATCGATTATGCAGCAGGCCATTGCCCTAGACATGAGTTACACGGAAACTAACATGGTTCTTATTTGCAGGCCTGGATACACCTTTCCTCCTTCTCCCATTTCGACCGACCTCAGATCCCAGCGCGCGCGGAATTTTATTCGAAATTTCTTTAGCGATCGCGGCTCGCTATATGGAGAGGGATTGGCACACGAGTTGCGATTGACGGAGCCTATGGTAAATTCAATGGGTCGCAGGAATTGCAGCAGGGGCTAATTGGTATAGGTTCTATGCAGTGTAGTGAAATGGTGCTGGAGCAGAATACCGGGAGGAGTGGTATCATGGGAGGCATACGAGCTATTCAAAGTTGGCGAGTCCGGTTTGTCGCACCCATTGGAAAGTGCTTGGATGTAAACTGATTTTGGAATTGCAGATTCGAATATGGCTCGGGATTCTTTTGCGACTTTCATCCCACTAAGTGTCGATACAGATTCAAGGACTAAGATCATCTTTGATTTCTTTGATCTACTTTCTGCAATTTCAGCACATGCAAAGACAAATGGGCTCGGTGGAAGGAAATTGTCTAGATTAGCGGGCTGGTGGGCATTTGAGCATTCGGATGGAGGAAATGGTTTTGAAGGGGGTTACAAAGGCTGGACAGCGTATGAAATCCAGAAACTAAAAAAAAACATTGAAAGGATGATGCTAACTTTTAGGTAGTGCTGCAGATGCCGCAAGTCATCTATTCTTTGCGTACCTTCGATCCCTGTCGCCGGAATCCATCATGGGACTAAATGGAATCTCGACTCTACCTATGTCACTTCAAAAGCTGGTTCAAGAGACGGAATACCCACCTCAGAGGCCATCACTCCTACAGTCATCCACGACCAAAGTTGTGATGATAGTTGATTCAGTCTCGCCAACTCCTTTCGCACTCTTGCGCCGCGCAAACCACTTCCAATACAGGGATGACGATCGAGCGCTACAAGAATTCGCTGATTTTGAAGACCCGGTCAAAGCATTGACAGACGAATGTCGCCGAGTGCTGAAGTCCATCTCTACAGCAAATCAATCGCAGGTGTCGACTTCCAAGGACTCGACTGGCTTAAAGGATGCTTCGTGGTCTAGATTCGAAGATATTGGCTTCTCTGCTGGATTTGATGAGCTCGAAGAAGATGAGGATAGTAGCTTTGCAAAAAGGCGTCAACCACAAGGGTTAAGGGCAACCCCACATTCCAGAAACATGGCTGGTGGCCGACCTACGACCCCATCCTGGGCAGACTTTCTCTCGTCCGGCTTTGTCGACGAGGCTCAGAATGGACCAGCGCCGTTATTATTACCTCCTGACAAAATCCTCCCTCCTATTGATACCCGAGGTAGAAGTTCGCAATCGCATCGACCAACACCGCAATCCCATCTGGAGCCCGGTGAGCTAGCTAGTATTACCAAGTTTGATCTGGATGATTCATTTTGGTGGGTATGGATCACCAGTCTAGCTGGCGAAGAGACACCAGATCGCAAGGCGGCTTTTGGAAGATGTGCACTGATTGAAACAGTCATCAGAAGTGGTAGATGGCTAGTCATGGAGGAGATGGTTAAAGGTGCTGCTCCTGAACCCGAAGTTGGCGCATATATTGCAGAAAAGAAAAGTTTCTGGGGACGAAGCAAGAAGAACAAAGTCGCCAGGCGAAAGTCAACAACAGCAAAGCAAGAACCGAACTCCAGCCTACGGCCATCATATAAGACGAGTCAAAGCCAAGCTACAAGCAAGACCAGTATTGGCCCAGATCAGCATGCTCGAATCCAAGCCGCTGCGATTCAACTACAGCAAAAGCACAGACAGCTAGATGAAGATCAGCTGGTAGGCACTCGACGAGGAAGAGATATGGATATGATGTCACAAAAGACCAGCAGTGTTTTTACACTTCAACCAGTCATCAGGTCTGCTGCTTCTCCGGCGATGCAATGGGCGAACCAATATGATAAGGCTGCTATTCGAGAGGCATATCTTGCTAATGCTAACCATGGACGAGGACTTGGAGACGCAACGATGCAGACAAATGGCCACAACACTCAGAGCCAGGATACCTTGAAACCACAGCCGGAGGTCTCTCCAGAGAGAAACTTGCCAGCAGCGCCACAGGCAGGACCCCCGGTTCCTTCTAAGACGCCTACCCCGCCACCTGTAGCTTCCCCTGCACCATTTCCACCAACTCCTGCTAGTGACCAACATTTTGAGCTTTCTGAAAAGGCAACTGAGATTGCCCTTCCAGCGGAGTCCCATCCAGCAATAGAAAGGTCTCCCTCTCCATTACCTCAGCCAAGTATGGAGGTTACTAGGCCGTCGGACGATAAACAACAAAGTGGGTCCAGTCCTGAATCTAAGAAACAACACAATAAGCTAAGGAAGAAAGAAGCCGGAGGCGGCGGTGGATTTAGGAAAATGTTCGGAAGAAGCAAGATACGCCCATCCAAGGCCCAGGAAAGTGCTCCTCCGCAAGTGACCAACGGCCAAAGTAGTTTGCAACCCGGTGGCGGAGGCTTGGGAAGGAAGCTTTCAAATATGGGCCGTAAGAAAAGTCCATCTCCTGGCCCAGCCGCACCGCCAAGCCCGAAGATAGAATCCGTTGCCCAGAGTATTAACGAAGACGATACCACACCTATCGCTACTCCTCATCAGGAGTACGAACATCCATATGAACCCTCGGTTGAAAGTCTTTCCCGTGTTGACACGGCTGATGCCCATGAAGCCAACCGAGCATTCTCCAGCTTCGACCAAGGACCCCTCGAAGACATTCCGGCATTCGTAGAAGGCTCTCCACGAGAGAGCGTAGACGCCGCACCACCGCATATCTTCCGAGCCCGTGAATCGGAGGATGATGGCGCGCCTTTAGAGAAAGAGCTATCGCATGCCCAAGACCGATGGGCACAGATCCGGAAGAACGCTGCGGACCGAGCTGCGCAACGACAAAGCGAGGAGCAGAGTAGAGGAGGATACAGTCAGAAGACTGATGGTGATGATGGCGAGACTAGTGGTGAAGAAAGTAAGTCTTGAAATTTTCGAAAAGACGAGTTATGGGATTGGACTAATAATGGGAATAGCGATCGAGTCCCGAGTCGCGAGAATCAAAGCCCGCGTCGCTGAGCTGACCGGCAATATGGAACAAAGTGGCGCGCCTTCTTCACCTGCCCGCCGCTAAACCGCCCAGCCAAACCCTTTAATTCATCTGGTGTACCCAAAATCCTCCCTTTACTTCACTTCGCAAAAAGAAAACGGCCTCTTCCTATTGAACAAAGATTTCCACCCGAGCAATTATTTTGTTTTGCCTGACCATGTTCTTACCCTACTACCGCGCCTAACCAACTTTTCGATACACCGCCGTTGATTTGATTTGAGTTGATTGCTCGATTTTTCACAGATGGACATAACGTCACGCGCCAGCATATATCGTGTTCTTTTTTTCTTTCCTTTGCTTTATTTGTGCGTTTGTTTGTTCGTTCGGCTTGTTCTTGAGATACCAAATACCAGATTGCTAGCGATCTTCTTTCTTGGCTTTACTTGCTTGGTTGATGGATGGATGGATGGATTGGGATTTAGAAATGGGGTGGATGTAGATGTGGAGGGAGAGGGGGGTTGATAGGTGGGGAAAGAGGGAAAGGAGGGAGGAAGAAGGAAGGGGTGCAGATACAGTACAATGTGTAGGGTGTGGAGTGGGTTTGCCATAATAAATATATGTGTTGAGTATAATTAACTTGACTTACCTGTTTTGTTCCCGTTTGAGAGGACTTCCCATGTGACTGGACTGAGTGGAGTTGCGTTGCATATACTACAACTAGCTGCCTTGTCACGCTCTAAGCATACTGTCTTAGGCACTACATCTTCTCATCACCGTCCGTCTTCCCAACGTAGTCTTTCTGCATGTTATAATGCACAGCTTGTTCAGATGGCCTGCAATCTGAAAAGAAAATAGGGAGGCTAACAAGCAGATAATGAGATGGCCAACCATGCACTGGGTGCGAATTAATGCCGTTTACCAGCTTCCGGCGTGCCAGTCCATATGCATTTACCGGAAAGCTCAAACTCGGTAGGCTGATTATCCGTAATTACTCTTAGAGTCAAAAAGTTATATGCTGCTGCTATGTGTCTATTAAAGAACATTTTAGGATTCTAGTGTAGAACTGAACTCCAATCTCACCCTAGGAGGCATTATAAGTATCCTCCGTTTGTGCAAAGTCGTACCGAAAGCAGTGAACAAGGAATAGGAGACTTTGTTCCATGAAACCTCTATTGGGCTTGTTCTATCGTTCAACATCTCCCTGCTTTTTATAGGTGGGTAGAATTGTTGCATCCCTCGTCTTCCGGCAATTCACTCTAGCTTAGGAGAAATGAGGTATCATCCTCCACCGCTTAAGTCCAAACCCTCAATCGCCAGCTTTCACATAACCTTAATACTCGAATAACATTACCCTAAGAGACCAGCTCTTTCCCATATCGACCTACTTCCTAGAACACCCTTTCGCTACAGCTACATGCTCTTCGTCCACCTAGTTGACCCCGACAGGCAAAAACTGCCAGCTCTCTGAACGACTCTTTGTTTAATAAAATGGATGATGCAAAAAGATATAGCGGGGCTTCGGTGCATGCGCTCAGAATGCTGGGCCTCCAAAGAGGTCTTGGTAACTGGGGGGGAGAGTCAGAACTTCTAGGTCGTCTACGCCACCATGATCTGCAGCAGTGCCCTGATCCCTCATGGATTTCAGATTCGGATCCCTCTGGAATCAAATGGCGATTAGAAGTGGACGAAAAATATCAGAGGTTGATCCAGGAATCCGATGCTCTTGCCGCCACGGAAATAAACTATTACAACCATCAACTTCAAGCCGCCAAAAATGCCGGCGAGGAGCGAAAAGCCCGTAATTATGACAAGTGGAGAGCAGCATACCGAGAATGTGAGCAACGGATCCCAGGTCTAAAGATGGGGCCAGGAAAGGAGCAATGGGCCGAACAGAGCAAGCAAGCACATAATATTGCGGATCTTCTTAATCCAAATTTCCCCGATCTAACACCATACTCAGAATTTGCCCCTGTAAGTTTCTATGTAAAATTCACCAATATAGTGTACATCTAACATGCATATCAACAGCCCCGGTTCCCAATGAGCGGCTTTCCCCCAGTTGCCAAAACTTCAAATCCCAACAAAGGAGTCGCTGCTGCTATTCATAGCAGCCCAAGAAGAATTACAGCAAACCAAAGGATAGCAAGCGGAGAAGCCTCCAGTCAGCAGGTTTGTGACTCCCCCTACTTTATTTCTTCTATCTAATACTTAACAGCAACCCACCGTAACGTCAAAGTGTAAGATGCAAAGTGTTAGAATCCAAGAAGATCTCAAAAGTAACGAGATTCCTCACATTTTCGTCCACGATGCCAGGGCAAACTTACCCAACGCAAGAGACTTGTGGTACTTTGTCGAACCCTATAATGCGGACGAGGTAATTGGGGTTCGTGGCACCGGTTACTACGTCCTATTCCCTTGCAACAGCACTGGGGGTGAAGGTGTATATGAATGTTGGAATTCCATCGGCAATTGGTGGAAAGATATTCCCAAAGTTGAGTTTAGTTTGTATTGTCCGGCGAAGTATATTGCACAGCAAGGTGGGGTTGGCCAGACTTGATTGCTAAATTGCCCTCAAAGCTTAGCTTATATGGGACACTGGGTAATAATGCCGGATGCCGCATTTCAGAGGCTAACAGTACAAATTTGCTTGCACTGGCGAAAAGTTGATGGTGGTAATACGAATTCTGATTCACGTGGAGTGGAGGAGAGTCGTCGGCAGACACGAAGGCGTGTAATATTTAAAACTAAATCGCGTTAATTAGACTATTAATACACCGTAACATAATTGCACTTCGCATGCAGCCCGAAAAGGGCACCAAGGCAGCACGTTAATGATTCTATTTTTCAAGTGGCAACTCTGAAAACATACTTGAACCCCTTCGCCTTACCTGCTTTCAACATCTTCAGCCCCTCTCCCACCCCTTGCAAGCCCCCATCCACAACCTCGAAAGGATGGCCAGTCAGATTCCCATCTACTAGCATCTTGGCGACATATCGAAAGAACACGTAAGTCCACTCTGGATCACTCTTCACAAATTCTACATCCGTCGGTTGCTTGACCATGCCAGGCCGATATGCTGCCGAATGCGCGGTTCCGACATAGGTGTAGACCACTTTAACACTTCCTGGTATACCTTCGTCGTCGTATCTGTTGGAACCAGAGACGACCGATAGGAATGATTTTTCTGTGTCCGTGGAAGGCGAAAGCATCTGAGAGACTGATATCCAAGTTCCATTCCGGAAATCGAATCAAAAGCGTGGTGGCATTCCAGGCCTGATCGCAAAGTCAGCACTGCTCTAACATAACATTCACGACCTACCATTTAAATTTTCCTTCACCAGTCTCTTCATCTCTTCAGCTCCTAAGCGGTAGTCAACTAGTGTGTCGCCTTTGGATTTGTCTAGTAATGGACCGAGGTGCCAGGAGCTTGAACCTGCGATGGCAATAATAGGGTGGATGTTTGAAGCACGAGCAAGCTTGACTGCAAAGGTTCCAAGAGCGCCAGATGCGCCGTAAACTATCAGTGGTAGAGGAGGACTCTCCGAAGATCGTGGGGACCAAGGAGGTGGGAGGCCTTGACGGCGGAAGAGGGTTATGCCTGCGGTAGTAATCACGAGAGGAATGGTCGCTGCTTCTGTATGGATATGTAACATATGTCAGAGAATGGTTGATATAAATGCAATAAGATATGCCGTCGAAACACAAAGAAGGATATCTTTGGAAGGCTTGGAAACTCAAGGATGACATACCCTCAAAGCTCGTTTCATCCGGAATCTTGAACACCGTATGATACGGCGCAACAGCGTACTCAGCAAAGGCACCATGGGGACTCATCATAGGATGGAAAGCAGCAACACGGTCTCCAACAGCAAACTCTCTGGTCTTGACGACCTCCGAACCCAGTGCGTGGACAGTTCCGGCAATGTCATCGCCGCTGTTGAGCGGGATATTGAGAGCTGTTAAATGCAGCCAGTCTATATTTTACTGTCAAAATCAGGCCGCAAAAGTGGTAACATGTGAGTGAGTAACCTTTAACATTTGAGCCTGCTACAATGACTTTTATCACCACTTCCTTAGGACCTGGCTCTGGAATCGGAACTTCGTGGATTTCGGTCCAGAGCTCAGGCGTTGGATGAACAATTACTTCTTTCATTGTCTCACTAAAGCAAGCTTCTAAAACGTGGATAATTGTGCCTCGACACTTCCGAATTAATGGTATAGAGACGGATTGCGTTGATATGTATCCCAAACCCCAGAGACAAGGTTGGCGGTGATGGATCGGGTTGAAACAGAGCTCCTAGTAATTAGGAAATGAGTGAGTTTTGTCTCTATATACATGTTCGGAGGATCTGGTTCATTTTCAAGCAAGGGTGCTTGATTTGCGTGCGTTGTAAGCAGGAATATAGTAAGCCGAAGAAGGAACGTTGCAAGAACCTGGCCAATGAATTCATTTTCGTGGCGCGGTGGCTGTCTCCTTTTTCGTCGGCAATGCTCGCTTACTAAAGCTAAGCCGCGTGGGTGGCTGATGACAAAGTTCTTTTGATATTGTCTTTTATTAGTCTACTCCATATGTATCCCGAAATAACTAAATAACCTGCATTTGCTAACCTGTCTTGGAATATATTATACTTCGTAAATCTCAAACTTTTAGCTTGTAGAACTAGTCTGTCAATCTGACTCGCTTCTGTAAGTGGCCCGTGCTCTTGAGGTTATTCCAACTTCCACTTCTATACTTCTAAGCTTTTCTCTTCGTAGTTGTCTTAGTTAACAAAACCCATATATTGATGCTCTGTCGAACAGTGACACAGTCAGCAGTGTAAATTCTGGTAGCATGGTCCGCTCTTCTACGAAGCCTCTTAGGTCGAGTTTTATATTTAGTTGTTGGCGTAAAAGGAAACTACTTCTGAACATAGCTTGATGCAGCAATGCTTCTTTTTCAATTGATGGATCTAGAGTGTGGGGCGTAATGAATGGTTTGCTTAAGGATGCCGTTCAATATTTCACTTGATCTGAGAGATTGACGTTTTGTTAAAAAACGTTTGTATTGTATTGAAAGATCCGCCTACTAAACCCAAGCCTAGAGTCTTATGTAGCTCTAAAGCCACTCAAGATACTAACAAGTAAGTTGGTAAGTACAGCCACTAGCTATCATTCTGCCACGATAGATGAGAGGAATGGTGCTCTTCTAAAGCATTCTCTATTGCCTGACGTATAAGATGTGAATCGAACTGTCTGCTGTCTGGGCCCGTTAAAACCTTATTATATACCTGACGCGTATTCAAGTTGTTTAAGGTGTTACTTCTATGCAAGGAGTTGATAAGCGTGACGGTGGTTTTAATAACGTCGCCTGGTTTTACCATAAAATCTAAACGGTTAAAATATGCGGGCGGTCCAGGATACCATTTATACTATAGGAGGTAGATAAAGGCAATGCTGCTATGTGCGGACTTGGTTCCCTTAACGTATATGCCAGTTTGTAGAACGTAGGTCGTGTCAGATATACCAAGCTAGATAGAGCCGCTATATATTGCAGTCTGCAAGCCTGATGATGCCATAAGAAGATAAAGGGTTAGCATTATGATTGGCCTAAGATTGCATTGTATGTTTCTTCTATGGTGAGTGGTTGCATAATCTATTATACTATTATTTTCTAAGTTCTTACTAGTAACTTTTACTTTATATCTAGTAAAGTAGATATAAGTATAAAGTAAGCTAAGTAGAAAATAAATATATAATTATAAAGCGTAAAGCATAAAAGTGCTACTAAGCTAATAGCTATAAAATTATTATAAATAGCTAATTATATATATATACATATTAGATATAGATAGCCTATTTATAGCAAGGAATAAATTTTTATCTTTATTTATATAATTCTACTAAATTCTTAAAAACAAGCTACTTTATACTAATTTCTATTAATAGAAGCTCTAATTTAGGCTAAAGTTGCAATCCTATAGTAAAGCTGTTTCCTGAATATAGAATAAGACGATGGTGCATTTTACGGCCTAAAGATTGATATCACTATGTATAATGCTCTTCATCGCGATCATCAGTGTGGTACTATTCAGCTTGACTTTCAACTCCCTCGGCAATTCAACCTCAAGTACGTCCCTAAGGAGCATCCCCCTGACCTGAACGCCGCCGCCGCCGCCGCCGATGCTGCCACAACCTCTCAACTCCCTCCTGGTTCTCGTCGGCCAGTGATGATTCATCGCGCTATCTTTGGTAGCTTTGAGAGAATTTTCGCCGTCTTGACGGAGCATTACGCTGGCAAGTGGCCATTCTCGCTCAGCCCACGTCAAATTCTCATCATCCCCATCATGCCAGCTGTCCACGACTACATGTCGGAAGTGCAGAAGATCTTTAAGGACAAAGGCATGTATGTGGATGTTGATGTTCTCCTCCCCTCATCGGCACTAAACCCCTTTCGGTAGGTGGGATATATCCTCTTCGAATTTCAGGGGTGCCCTGTACTGTGGGGCGGGCTTGATGCGGCACGATAAGAAAATGGGACTTCTCCAATACTGTACCGCAACTGCTCTGTCCCTGCTGCATCACGTGCGTTGAGGACCGAAATAGAGTGGAGTGGGAGATGCTGTTATTATACTACCCTGGAACGATAATAACACCGTGAATCCCTCACACCATTACGAAGTCTTCAACCGGTAGATCAAGGCGTCTCTATTAAAGGTTCGTACCATACTTTAGCGACATACACGCGAAGTAATCAGAATACCACTGGCAACTTCGCAATATGCAGTACGCGCTGAGAGGTCGTTATAAAGTCCGTAGATAAGGTTTTGCCAGGGGTTGCCCGATTCGGGTTAGCGGTCAACTCCCGGGACAGATTTGCCGGCTGCTGCCGTCAACAAGGCACAAAGCCAAGGCGCCAGGCCACAACGCCTCTACTGCTTGCGCGAAGCCGCGGTCATCTCGGTCCATCTGTAGTTTCACAAATAACCTCACACTCTCTTCCACAGTACATCGGTAGGTCAAGGTCTCTTCGATGTATCTACGGAATTCTGCTATCTTTGTTTCTTGTCAAGCCTGCGGGCGCGACCAGACGAATTCGAAAGCACAACTTAAACCGCAAAACCCCATCTCCCCTTCCAACTAGGTGGCAATACTCGAAATCACTCTGAGCGGAAGATGGCTACGACTTCCAGAGAATCACTGCAAAAGAAGCCTCGAAAGCAAAGACAACCCAAAGCATGCTACCCTTGTCGCCGGCGAAAGGTTAGATGCAATGGCGTCCCCTGTAGCAGTTGTGCTGTACGAGGTGGACTTCAACTTTGTTCAATGGAACCATGTCCAACATTGTAAGCCCCCAAGTCGTTGCAATTGTTCTCTGGATCTATGAAAAACATGGCTTATAGCTCAAATAGAACATCCCGGCCTCAATCCCTCGAGCCTTCTACGAATTCGACACCGATAGCTGCCGCTGGCGAGAACAGATCTTGGGACACAATGTTTGATGGCAGTATTGGGGCCGAAGTCGAGAAAACTCTTCCTGTGCTGGAACAACTACGAAACACCCCTTACTCAGCAGAGGCACGGCAATCTTCGCCAGCAATACGTTTACCACCAATCTTGGGGACCCCGCATCAGCCTCTTTCTCAAGGAGCTTCAACTGTTTATGATCCAGATAATGTGGCCACGGATAGCCTATTCCACTCAAGAGAATATTTACAGCAGCCCCACCAAAATTTGGACAAAATTTGGTCACAGCACGTTTCTGAAATTTTTTAACGACGGCCTAAATTTCGTTGTTTCCTTGGACGATTTATCCCTTCCTCGGAAATCTATCGTGGATCTCTGCCTCGCTCTTCCCCCAAATGATCAAATCCAAAGGCAAGCTATAATATATTTACTATGCGAACTTCACTTGCGGAGGGAAAGCAACCTATATGGTACTCTCACTCTTGTGACTATGCTGATGTTTATGGATGCCAGGTACTACCAAATATATTCCGATGTTCTTCTGCCTATATACCCTGGACTGCTCGATAATCGAGACCGATTTGAAGCGGAGCTGCAATTGCTTCTGGATGACAGAGATCGAATAATTACGAGCGCAGGCAACACATCTCAAGCCCAGCATGAATATGATGCTTCATGGTTGGCGCTGTTGTTTGGTATTCTTGCCTGTGGCGCTCAGTGTCTAAGCACTATGGATGATGAAGCCGAACTCAATTCAAAAGTCTTCGGTATGTTCTTCACTAATTCTCTTCTTGAGTGGACACTCACATTTGACGAATTAAAGGGAGTATTTCATTCTCATGCCTCAAAGGCAATTTCTTAGTCTCTCCTACAATAAACTCAATCCGAGCTTTGTTGCACATTGGAAGCGTCTTGCGAAATGACATGAATCCAGGCATTGCGTGGTCTCTACTTGGTATGTGTTACCAGATTCCTGCCAAAACATACTCCAGCTTACTTGCCATAACTTAAAGGTCTTACCATTCGCCTTGCACAAGTCATAGGCTGCCACGAACAGCAACCATCGCAGAACGGTGATACTCTTGACGATCTAGCTATCACGAAATTAAATCTGTGGTAAGTACTGATATCATTTCCGCCCATCAATCCAATCAGAGTTGCTACTGTCATTGCCCAGACGTCATGTACCATCCATGCAAGAGCTAAATGATTGAAAAGGTGGTGTATAATCTGGCAGGATATGATTCTAGCCCTCTGCTACGGTCATTCATCTGGAACTCTTTCCGTGAAATCACAAATTCCCCCAGTCTTAGACTCGAATGGCCATTTCACATTCACGGACGTTATTCATCGTGTTTGCAGCTTCAGCCTTCGTTTTCTTCGCCATCGGCTTTGGGCAGAGGAGTTTGATCAGCCTCAGACCTATGAGTATGCCTATAATATAGTCCAGAATATCGAGGACATCCTCCTCAAAGCGCAACCACATTTACGCTCGACCGCCAGTTGCCTAACTGTGAAACAACACATTGATTATTTCGCGGCGTCCATCTACAAGAACCACGCCTCTGCGCAAATTCTGAAGTTGGCGCTGGAAGACTCTCTGGCAGAAGATCACGCCAACGAGCATCGGATATCTGCTCTCCTTTTCGAGAAGAGCGTGGCGATTGTGGAAGCCTATCTTAGATTACGGCAGCTGTCCACATTGTCGAGTAACTACTGGTCCCTATTGCAAGCCTCGGTTTCTGCTGCCAAGTTCCTGGTAACACGGACCAGCTCTACCGAACGAGAAAGAATGTACCCTTTGGTGAAGGCACTCATAGCATCCTTGAAAAGCAGCTGCCATAGAGGTATTAGTGTTATGAATAGTTTCAGTACAAGCTTGTCGCAAATAGTAGGAGACTTAATAATACTGCTACAAACTTAAATTCATGTTCGCCAGGGATTTCAGCGACAAGTATTGTTAGGAAAGAAGAATGCCAAGCCTTCCTCGAGCCAGGGGAAAGGAACCTTGCAGCTCGCTCGCTTAAGGCTTGTAGCCCCTTTATTCTCGTTTGCACTTTCGAGTGTAAGTCACAACTTTTTGGGAAGAGTAAGACAAAGAGAACAGGTGAAATGTGAGAAATCATGTCCATAGAATCTAAGCCTAGAGTAGAACGAAGGGATGAGAAGTCGGGCTAGATATAGGGGTAGGCGCGGTCACATGACTAGATGCTTCAACTGTGACATCTCGAACTGGAGCTGCTCCAGCCATTTGGAGCAGTCGGGTTGCAGAAATTGGCTATGTGGCATAGGCTATAGCTAGAATTATCACAGGGAGAATTGAGATGAGAAAAGGAGAAGACACTATTTAAAGTTAAGAAGGGTGTTAGGTTAGAAAGCGCATCACACTGACGAATGTCTTATGACGAAAATTTACTGGGCGGCATAACGAAGCAAATTTCGGGGCAATATCGAGTATGGAGATGTCGCATTAGTCTATTTAGAACTGTACGCAATGCCAGTACAATCCCCAAGGTCACCATGTAAAACCTTCTTATCTGAGCCATCCGACTTTGCCGAGTACACGCCACCAGCCAGATCGGTGAAAAACATACGGTCGTTTTCCTCATCCAGCGCCAGCCCAATACCTTCGTGTAACTTTCTTGACAAGATACGCTTCTCCAAAAACTTTGGTCCAGTGGCACCCTCTACTTCCTCTACCCTAGCACAGTTGACTGTGTTGCCATACGGAGGGTCTCCTCGATCGGTCCAGTACAAGATCTTCGTGGCGACGTCAATGTGAAGGTCGATCGGCTCCGGGAGCTTGTCGAAGAGCAGCTCAACATCAGGTCGAGCATCTGGACTTGTGCCCTCGGGAACAGCAAGAGGGGCGCGAAAGATACGCCCCTGGTTTCCTTTCGATCTCCCTTTTTGGGTCCAATACATCACTCCGGACTCGGTATCCACAGCGATTCCCACGCACCATCGACTCTGGTCACCGAAATGTTCTGGGACCTTCCCAGTCTGAACAAGGGTTTCGACGTTCGACCCGTCTAGGCGACAGCGCATCACACGCATGCCCTCGCGATCACACCAGTAGAGTGCGGGTGGCGCGTCATGAGGTCGAGCGATCGTGAGTTGTTTTGGTGTGTAGATAATGCCCTGGGGAACGATGGTTGTGATATTCTTGCCGTCAGTGTCGCAGCGCTGGATTGATCCGTCCCAAGGATTGCTCGTCGATGCCCCCATGTTTGTCCAATAGATATGGCCCTCTTCCGAGTCCACTATGATTCCATCTGGAAGATGCTTCAACCCGGTGACTAGTTCTTTGAGGTCAGAACCGTCGGTATTCGATTTCAGGATACGACCGCTTTGATTTGGGAATGAGCTGATATCCAACTCAAGGATGTACAAGCTACCATCTGTAGCAGGAGTGCGAGAAGGCATTGTAAATAATTAAGACGAAGAGATATCTGAGGTTTGGTTGTTGCCTCGAGATGGTATAGCCAGTCTCTGAGCTGAGAACAGTTTGCGAGGTTTTAATGACTACGCTGCTTTGCGTCCCTTTATGGAATGAATGGACAATGACGGCGGGCGACTTCGGGATCAGATGGATGGAAATGGTTCGATATAAAATACTTCGTCCCAGGCCTATCTATTATGCCAAGAAGACCAGGGCAAGGGGGCCTTGCTTTGGTGCGTTTACCACTGTTCTTTACCCCCATAATAGATACGCCTGGGACGAAGTAGAAAGGACAAACTCATCTTAGTTTCAGCAACGCTATCCACATGATAGTCATCGGCCTGTACTCTACGGAAGTGGGTCATTACATGCCTTAAGCACCGGAGATATTGGAGTCCTTGATGCGCAGTACAGTCAGGCCCTGTAACCGATTCGAAATGCCGTGTGTCCCGTTGCTTGCACGTGCGGGCGAGAATAAATATTTCGGCTGTATATACTTCGTCCTAGGCGTATCTATTGTGCTAAGAAGACCAGGGCAAGGGGGCCTTGCTTTGGTGTGTTTACCACTGTTCTTTGCCCCCCTGCTATAGAATTC
>QGMJ01000681.1:0-18096 GCA_007821545.1 Lachnellula subtilissima
GGGGCTCTAGATGAGGGGCCTCGAAAATGGATAGGCTCGAGAGGATAGGGACGGGGGATGGTTTGCCTCAATAATAGGGAAGTTGATGTGATGGGTTCATTGATGACGCCTGTAAGAAGGAGAAGGAGAAGAAGAAGGAGAAGGAGTTGGAGTTGGTACAGCCTGTAGAGCCCAGTACAATACAGTACAGCACGGTAGAAAGTGCAGGTGAGGTGAGGTGAGGTGAGGTGAGATGGTGTAGGTGCAAGTTGCAACGATTCAAGCTACCATGGACACTACCTACCTGTCTACAGTGCTCTACACCACACACCCACTACTCGGTACACGATGAGATTCTAGACCTCCCACCATAACTACCTAGGTAGGTACAGTAGGTACAGTAGGTACAGTAGGTACATTTACCTAGGTGGCTAGCTAAGCCTGGCTGAGCGTGTTGGGCGGGCGTGTGTCTCGAACTTATCTGCCCTGTCCCTGTGACTGTTCGACTACGAGTACTAACTAGTACTTCAGTAGATGGGAGAGGCTCGAGAGGGAGTCTAAGGAACTGAGGAACTGAGGAACTGAGGAACTGAGGAACTGAGGAACTGCTGTGGGACTCACTGTGGGACTGTACAGTACTGTAGAACTCTGGGAGGCTCCATCTTCGATCCAGGTTCAGGGGGGAAATGATCAACGTCACACCTTGCCGCAAACGGTGTCAGATCAACGGCCCGTGGAGGGAAAGTGGATACAAGTCGATACAGTCTTCTCACATATCATGAGTATGCCCTGCGTGCATGAAGGTACGAAGGTACCGAGGTCCAATCGTTCATGTCATTGGCTGGCAGGAGTGGAGCTACCCGGCTTGCTGCAGCTAATCTGCAGTGTGGCCGCACGGTGGCATCTGGGCCTGCGCTCTAGAATGCCAGAGACCCAGCCAAGACGCTAGGCTAGGTACGGCTACCAGCGCCAAGGCTGACCTAGAGTAAAGGCCCCGCACCGCAGCAGCCAAAATTGATGTTCTCGCCCAGGCCATCATCTACTTGGGCAACATCCCAGAAGCCAAATACAGTAGAGATCAATCAGGTGTTAATAACGAGGGAGGAAGAGTGGTAGTGCTAAGAAATGAGCTTGTCCTATTCGTACTCTGCACCCTCGATACATAAAGCCAAGATGGAACAGGAACGATCGAAGACGAAAGAGTTGAGATGAGAATCTAAGGTACGGTATAGACGGGACAGACGGGATAGACGGGATAGACGGTACTGCACGGCACCAATCAGATAAGATCTCACCATAGACTGCCGGATGTCTCCTTCCTATACGCCCACTTCCATCTCATTCCTCATCTTACCTAATCACAATGCTACCTACCTACTGTACTGTAACCCACGCCACGCCTCACCGTGACTCGCCAGTCACATGTACTGTCGATGGCCCACCCAAAGATTGATCAAAAGAACTCCGGAGTATTCGGGGGTGATTATGCAATTATTAAGCCACCAAAATCCACCATAGTCGCACTGCTGTTCTCAAGACCCCGAGCGGGTCTAGACATGCCGACTGTAAGCCACCGACTCGGGAAGAGGCGCAAGGTGCACATTCCCGAACGCTAAGGCGGAAAGCGCGGCAAGGCTCTGCTAGCTCCTTTTGTATAGATTGTTCCACTGCTTCGCTTCTCTATCTGTCCGCAAAAGGGGTGAGAGTGTTGTTACATACCAGTATTCTCGCCTTTAGATTCATTGAATCCATCACCATCGTATATGATATGATAATACAGCCCTTCGTTCAAGACCCAACGATGAGTACTAAAAGAGGAAGAGGATATACCAAGAGTGATCTCAGACTTCACGGCCTTATTGTACTGCTTTTCCCCCACGTCATTCTTCCCCCTCCGCTCTACTCATCTCACGCCCGCATATAAAAAGGGCGCCACCTCATCAACGATTTTATGTTCACCTGAAATGAAGACACTTGCCTGTAAGCTATATCTCATACCAAATATAACGAGATAAGAGAATGCGGAATCCAAAAGCCGGAACCGAGTTAGAAGCAAGAAAATGGTTCACTAAAGAGCTACTTCAGGTTTACTACTAGTTTTCCCAATGTACTTTTGCGCTACATAAGATGTTTTCAAGACGGTAAAATGCCTCTATTAGCAATCTCGGATCTCGGAGGTTTGTCAGCTTATAATGTTATGTTTGAGTGGATTACCGGTAGTATACACATACATACAATACAATAGTACCACAACTGGATTAAGTACTATAGAAACTACGGTTGAAATACCAACCTACGCATGGACTCAATCCTCAAGATCAAATGAGATCCTTGCCTCCTCGAAAATGCTCTGGTAATAGTCTGAGGCTCTGCTGCACCAGCTGGACAACAATTACCCCACGTGAACCCCTCATTCATAGACACGTGATCACTACGAACGACAGGCGGTGATGCGTGGCAGAATGTTCCAAATGACAGCATCTCACAAGGCATCTCACCAAAGATTCCAAGCCTCAATTTTTGGAGGACAACCATGTCACCACGTTCAATCCCAAGATGACCAACAACTACAATATTGAGCCCGATCCCTCGTTCATCAAGCAATCATGTCTATTCGCGTCCTACTTCGCGAATACCCCCACCGCTCGATCGCTCTTGTAACGCCGACTAGCGCGCTGATATTCAGACATAGCCCGTCAACAAACGATGCTATTTCAAATGGCTCACTCACCTCAGTACACTCAGTACAGCCAAGGACTTCTATAGACAGCACGGGTGCCGCTAGATGCATGGTGGAGTTTGTAGACATAACTACTGCCGACCTCAGCGATTATCGAACCTTAAGCCCGCTTCCAGTCCACGGTACGCTCGGCTTGATAACTGTCGACAATCATATCTTTATATGTGTCATAGAGTCTTGCCAACGTGTGGCTACTGTGCGGCCTGGGGAGACGGTCGAGAGAATAGGCGCTGTACAATTCTACTGCCTGAACAGTTCGGACTATGACAATATCTTCAGTGATAGCTTGGATCCATATTCGACTGAGGGGCAGGACTACGGAGGGCAGAACCTAAGTCGCAGGGAGCCGCTCCTGGAACATCCATGTTCTGAGCTACGGAAATTGCTGGGCAACGGTAGCTTTTACTACAGTACCAATTTTGATCTGACGAATAGACTACAGGATCGGTAACTGCAATTCATGCTGTTTTACAGCTAATTTGCTGATTTCTCTAGTTCCACTGATGCCTCAACAGCCGATATAGTCGACCTCGACGAATCTTTCCTCTGGAACTCCTACATGATCGGTCCTCTTGTCAAGTTTCGGTCTCGCCTTGTTGCACACGAAGGCAAGGCACTGGACAATTCGCGGATCCTAACTTCTGCAATCCGAGGATTTGTCCTTACCATCACCATACCCTCTGCTTCGGCGCCTCTCCGAACTACGAGAACGGGTCTCCCCTCATCTCTTACACTCATATCACGATTATCGTGCCGCCGAGCGGGAACGCGATTCAACAGTAGGGGAATAGATGATGATGGAAATGTGGCAAATTTCGTCGAGTCGGAGCTTATATATTGGAGCCCGTCTGTAGTTGGACAATCAGACCCCGCTACAAATGAAAGGCCGTCGGGAATATGCTTTTCCTATGTGCAGATTCGAGGTTCTGTGCCCGTTTTCTGGGAACAGGCTGCTGGTTTGATTCCAGGGCAGCAGAAGATAAGCATCACTCGATCCGCCGAAGGCACCCAGCCAGCTTTTGACAAGCACTTTGGAGAATTAGAGCGAAATTACGGCTCAGTGCATGTGGTAAACCTGTTGAGCGAGGTGAAGCCCGGCGAGGCTGAGTTGACAAACCTGTATAGGTACGGAGTTAGGCATTCTGTTCTCAACCACCCAGGGGAAAAAGGTTCGAAAGACCATGACCTCTTAAGAGAGACAGAATTCGACTTCCATGCCGAGACAAAAGGGCCAAATGGTTACGAAGCAGCAAGCATGATTCGGAGACTAATTGAAAACTCGGCAGAAGGCTTTGCATACTATCTGTCTGAGGAAATGGAAGATCCTGTTGAGGAAACCATCCAAGAGAAGCCTCGTCACAGGACAGTTGTTGTACTGCAGCAGGAGGGCGTCTTTCGAACAAATTGCCTCGATTGTCTGGATAGAACAAATCTGATACAGACTATCATTTCTCAAATGGCCGTTGAATCGTTTCTGGGTCATCGAGGGGAACGTGCAGCTTCAGACTTCTGGATGCGACATTCTAGCTTATGGGCTGATAATGGTGATGCTTTATCACGAATCTACGCAGGGACAGGTGCCCTCAAATCGTCTTTCACCAGACATGGCAAAATGTCTCTAGCAGGAGCAATTGCAGATGCACGGAAGAGCGCCACTCGGTTATACATCAACAATTTTGCCGATAAAGGGCGTCAAAATACCATTGACGTTCTGCTAGGTAGAATGGTTGGGCAACCTCCGGTGCATCTATTTGATCCTATAAATGATTATGTGACTGCTGAGCTTGCAAAACGAAGTGCAGAGTATCAATCATCTGAAATCATAAATATGTGAGTCTTTAGCCTTTACTTCACACTCTGATGCTGACGAGCTGTCTAGCTGGGCTGGAACCTTCAACCTAAATGGCCGCACCACAGGCGTTGATGAGGACTTGACTTCTTGGCTTTGTCCCGAGCTTCAATCTTCTCAGCAGCAACCTGAGATTGTGGCTGTTGGCTTTCAAGAAATTGTGGAGCTTAGTCCACAGCAGATCATGAATAGCGACCCTACGCGGAAGCAAGAATGGGAAAGAGCTGTCAGGAAGACATTGAATCGCCATGCCCGTGCTGTTGGGAGCGAGCATTACGTACTTTTGAGGAGTGGGCAGCTTGTTGGAGCTGCACTCTGTATCTTCGTCAAGGCTTCAGTACTACGAAAGATTAAGAACGTTGAGGGTAGTGTCAAGAAAACAGGAATGTCTGGCATGGCAGGCAATAAGGGTGCTGTTGCCATCAGGATGGATTACGCAAACACTCAGATCTGTTTTGTCACTGCACATCTGGCGGCAGGTTTTGCAAACTACGAAGAGCGGAACAGGGATTACAGTACGATCCACCATGGTCTTAGATTTCAAAGAAACCGGGGCATTGATGACCACGATACTGTGATATTCATGGGAGACTTCAACTATCGCATTGGACTTGGTTCGGAGAAAGTAAAGCACTTGATTAAAAATGGTGATCTTGAGAGTCTATACGAAAATGACCAATTGAACTTACAAATGGTTGCTGGCCTGACATTTCCCTACTACTCTGAATCAAGGATCACCTTCAACCCTACATACAAGTACGATCTCGGAAATGACCAATACGACACATCCGAAAAGGCTCGAATACCTGCTTGGACAGATCGTATCCTTCGAAAGGGTACAAATTTGCGCCAAATTGATTACAATTCGGCACCTCTTCGATTCTCAGATCATCGCCCAGTATTTGCAACTTTTCAATGCACTGTCAGCATAGTCAACGAAGATATCCGAGAATCTCTCAGTCGAGAAATCTACGAGAAACGACGTTCAGAAGTTGGTAATACCACGGCCAATACTCAGGGCGATGATACAGATGACGAAGACCTCATTGGTTACGAGCCTATTGAACCTGGTCTACCACCTGCGAGCTCGGATCAGAGAAAATGGTGGCTGGACAATGGAAACCCTGCCAAATCTACTATCAAGCCGCCACAGAATGGTTTGATACCAAATCCAAATCGCCCGTCGAATCCGTTTACGCCAACGGAGGAGCCAGATTGGGTTACGGTTCCTCGAATGGGGTCTCAGAATAAGGTCAATACAAAATTCGACCCTCCACCTGTCCACCCTAGGCCGACCACGAATGGCACACGAAAACTACCCCCTCCATTTGACCCAACAGGTTTATCTAGTGGGACACTGGCGAAGAATTTTTCTCAAACATCTTTAAAAGATGCACCTCCGACATCAAGACTCGCTTCGCAGCAATCTTCCGATCGACGACTTTCTAGCTCCACAACCAGTTCTGCGTCGAAGAAGATTCCACCACCCGTAGGCCGCAAACCTGTCCATCTTACCTCATCCCCGTCTACTACCTCATCACCAACGCTTTCCGCAGTCAACGGATTTGCGACCATTGCCCGCGCAGAAACACCTCCTGTACAACCACCTCGACCGACTACAGTTGATACCAAATTCCCACCGCCCCCTCGACGCGCGACGGGACCAGGCAATGCTCTAGGTGCCAGTTACGGTAAAAGAGACATCGAGGATAGAAGAGAAGCAGGCAAAACGCTACCTCCTCCGCAGCCCAGGAGACCAGGAGCCGCAAGCAAAGCCGTCAATGGCTCAGAATCGCCCTACAGTGACGGTGGCGGCCCAAGACCAAACCTCCCGCCTCGTAGGCCGACGGAGGATCTATTAGACGGTGACGGTGAAGAGTTGGGTCTAAGCAGCTGGAAAGTGTTAAAGCCAACATGATTATATCAGCATGTACTGTATGAGCATTAGTGAACGATCGGTCTTTTCGGGACGAGCGTCGACGTTGGAATAGGCAAAAGTCTTGGATTTCTTTCACAAGGCGGAAACGGGGCAAGGTAACAGAGACGGACGCGTTAGATGGGAGGGGGAAGGCTACGGAAATGAAAATTCCATGAATGATGAATTAGAAAAATAGAGCACAATTTGCCATTCATTCATACGACATGCGGCCTAGTCTTCTAATACTGTAAACCTTTTTCTTTTCCTATAGTAACATATGTAGATCTTTCCCCAATCACAACCTGACCCACCAGCACTACTTCAAGATCCCTTCTGATCTGAGTTGTGTGACAGAGCAGAGCAGGCACTTATTTATAGTTCTGATTGATGCACCAGTGAGAACGAGGCTCCGAGAGGGGGTAAAGCATACATAGGCTTTCTCAAGGATTGTAATACTGTAGCATAGCTGCATGCAATTTCGCTCCCTAGGCCTCTCCCGCGCGCACTACTATTATTTCCCATTGGTTATCCAGCTCTAGCTACATTATTTATATTGAGTGCTCTGAATCGGCGAGCTGCGCTACCTATTAGATTAGGCACGTACTGTGCCGTTAGATGTACTGATGAAATACGGGGGTTTTAATATCTAATCAATAAATCTAATCTATAAATCTAATCCATCCGGCCTCGCATTCTGATTAATCGCGCGCGTCTGCCCTATTGGACAGCGATGGTCTGAGTAGGGGGCGAGGGGGTTACTTGAAAGTTAGAACACCATCACAATTATGCTAGCGCTATCACTAAACCTTACTACTACAGCGGCGCGTTCTTTAGCATTAAGGTTATCTGCTTCTGCAGGTCGGTTTATAGGCTAAGGGTCTTAAGGGAGAGGATTGATTGTAAGTGGAGGTTGAGGAGTTGGAGGTTAAGCCGCTGCATTGCGACTAGAACGTCGTTAATAGAGGAGCTATAGTAAATATATGATATGGAGATCAGGAATAGCTTTGGCTGGAAGTGACTGTTTTCTGTGAAGTTGCAGATGATAGTAACTTGGAAGAATGCTACTGCTACACTGCTACTTTAGATGCCACCCTTAAATTTAAGATCTGATATCTGATGGATTAGATTTATGGATTAGATTTAAACCCCCCCTAAAATAACCTACGAGGCTCTATTATTTACCTTCTTTTTAACCATCTTGTCGCGTCGACGGTTGCATCGACGACCAGGAGACACTTTTTGCAACTCGAAGTGGCTTTGCAGTCACATGTTGTCCGATGTATACATGTATACAGTAAACCCCGCTTAAACCCAACAGCCAGCATGGCAGCTGATTTCCAACAGCAAGTTTTCTTTAGCGCAGGCAGAAATATAGCCTCACCTCAGCCCCGCCACACGCAACGCAAGCTTACATAGGACTCAGAGGCCGGTTTCTCTTCAGCATTAACAGAGAACCACTTCTTTAATATCCTCAGACATGGCCATGGAAGAGCCTCCAGCATATAAATATGAGCCTATTAGTCATGTGAAAGAGATACGACTCCTCGAAATTGCACCCGGGCCAGATGACGACCCAATATCGTGTTCGCTTGCGCACTTTTCCCCTGAAAACACAGTCCAAGAACAATATTTCGCTCTTTCCTATGAATGGGGCCCTGAAGATGGACCTCGACGGCACATCTTCTTGAACGGATACACAGTATCGGTTCGGGAAAACCTTTGGCGAGCGTTGTGGCACTTGCGCAAGAGGGCAGGTTGGAGGGACGTGACTTGCGAATCCGATATGCTACACTATGGTGCTTCGGCCGCGTGGCTATGCAGAAGCAAAATCTGGATTGACGCTCTATGTGTCAACCAATCTGATATAACGGAAAGAAACCACCAGGTTCGCCTCATGGCTCAAATTTACCGCAACGCGAAAGAAGTGCTTGTTTGGCTAGGGCGATTGGCAAATCTATCTCTATCAGAATCACAGGAGTACAGACTATCAATGCTTGCTCTCGATTCGTACAGGAAAATGGTACTCTTCACTCGAGAAAAAGTTGACGGAATGAACTTGCGTGCGCACGCGAATCCTGGCGCCAATGAACTATCAGACCTCGTTTGGCTTGTAACTCAATGTGCATCAGTACACTTTTTGGAAATTTTAAGGGCTCTTCTAGAGGGGTCTTATTGGCAGAGAGTTTGGATCATTCAGGAGATTACACTTGCGTCTAAGTTCGCTCTGATATGCGACGAATTCTGGATTGATCCTGTTATCTTGGATATATTTCTACCGTTTATTGAGCAAGAGATGGACATACTAGAGGGTTATAGCAGCTACTGTTTAAAGAACGACCAGTTTTGGACAGAATTGTATATAAGAAGCATGTTGATGGACCCCGCGAAGGGGTTACCAAAATGGCCATGGCAACGGGAGGAGTTAGCAACATGGCCATGGCTACGGGAGGGGGATATTCACAATACTGAGAACGTTAAGGAAGCGATCACGAGATTAGCCAAAGACGTCCGGGATATAACCCGCAGCAAAGGCTTCATCATCAACAGACATCGACAATCGAGGGAAAATACTCTTGGGGACCTGCTGTGGTCGTGCCAAGGTTCGTTGTGCTCAGATCCACGAGATAAAATATATGGCCTCTTAGGCCTTGCTCTAGACTGTCAGGACGAAGAGCTAGTAGTTGATTACTCAAAATCTCTATTCGAAGTATACAAAGACGTCGTATACTTCTATTCCAAGTTCTATTTCGTGCCAGACGTGGTTCGCTTCAGCCAATTACTACAGAGGATATTTGGAAGCATGTACGAATTGGATGAAGCGGCTGGAAGACACCTGAGAACCAGTGGAGCTCTAGAGCTCATCAAAACTCGAGGTGTTATCTTAGGAACTGTATCTCGCTTGAGAAAACAGCCAGATCTTGGACGAGAAGCCGGGAGTACTTCAACGGATGCTGCCAACTCTAGCAGCGAGTTTCTCGATCTCATGGAAAGGGTCCTGACTATCACTGCGAACGCTTCAAAAGCTTTCCATAGTAAGTCGAAACTTACTCTTTTTTACTAAGACTAATTGATATTAGTAGGAGAAGTTTCATTTGATATATTTGATACCAAGGAGCAACGAGAAGCAGCGGCTCAGATTGATACCGGATGCAAGACGCAAGAGAATTCCGGATTTCTAAATTTCAAGCTAGAAACCGGTCGCGCCGGAATTATTTCTGCCAATGCTCGAAAAGGCGATGTTGTCTGTCAGTTCCTAGGCTGCGACATTTGCGCTGTCCTTCGCCGGTCTGCGGATTCCCCAACATATAGCGTCGTCGGGAGAGCCATGATCCAGAAGAGTCGATTGGAGAGTCAACTAGAGGAAAACAGCACTTGGGATGAACTTAAATGGAGGGAAAAGTCACACTGTGTTTTTGATCTGGATAGGGATTATAAGTGGCCGTTGGACAAGACGATTGATTTGGAGCTTGATATTGTGACGCTTCAGCAGCTGACACGATGATTTAAAAGAATAAATGCATAAGGCATACTTGACGGTTTACCGCAAAGCGATTTCAGCTACTCAAGACGAAAGCGTATAGTTGTATGATACTAGGCTACGGTTTTGATATATTTAATGACATAAATAACTAAGATATAGTGAATAGTTAAACCGTCTCTCCTTAAGTCCGAGCAGATGCTTAAACATCTGTAGATATCAATAGTCCTTAGCGTCAGGTCTATACCTACTACCGTTTTCTTAGTAATAATACAAGTACCTCTTTAAGGCATCAAAAAGATTTTCTCGCGTACTATCATATTATATAGAAGCCACTACTTCATAGTTAGTCCGAATCAGCTATAATTAATGATTTATTCAGGTGACGCTAGTTATCTAATATCTTGAGATTTCTAAATCTAGTGGCTTTCCTTAAGCCTTTGCTGCCTTTCATTCAGAGATCTTTTCTACCCTCCACGGAAGAAATAGATAGCACTTGAACCAAGTACGTGATCAAACACGTAGGGGCTTACAATGGAGGTAGGTACATAGAACTATAAATTGACAACTCAAAGACAGCGAAAGTGGTTCATAATTTCAGTATGGTCTCATGACATTAGATTGGATGTGAAATTTTCAAGTGCTTTTCCTTCCATGATATTTCCCCCTCGCCCCTTTCGCCCCTATTGCTCCGATAAGATGACAAAGTATTAACCGGCGAGAATGCTGCAGCCAGCGTCCGAATCCAAATATTACTCCCATCCTCCCATGCCCACCAGCAGAAAAGTTCCATCTTTGAGAGTCCACGAGGTATGTAGCATTTTGACCATGTCTAGCTAGTATGTCCCCAAATACTTTTGGTATCGTACCTGTGAAATTCGATTGGAAGGTAGCGAATGATTCTTGGAATCCATGAATGTATTCTCGAGAATGTCTGCTAAATATCAGCAATCACCCTAGACTGAGCTCAAGGGCCGACAGACATCATGATCCACCATTCTTCGCTTCTTCCTCGATCGGTACCAGAAACTCCGAAAGGTCAATGTCAACGCCAATATGTCGCTGCTTAGCATGAAATATTGCCAAATCGATTAGCATTTTGTTGGGAAGATGATGGCCTAAGTGCTTGAAACCAGCGGGTTCAAGTCCGCAAGCATAAGTTTTGACGAAATACTTCCGAAGCGAACTGTCCGACGAAGTATGGGTGTAGACATAATTTAGTGTTTGAGTTGCGATAGTATGGTGTTTCCGCCAAATCTGGTCAATTTTGTCCAACGTGCAATTTTGTAGTTTAGCATTCGAGATACGGTCCGCGAGAACCCATAGTTCTAACAAAGCATAATCCTCATCCTTAGATTCGGATATCGCGTTATTGCGTACCCAATCGTTGTCAAGTTGTCTGACTTGTATCCTTTGGGAATAAAGCCACTGTACAAGCAGTTTGAAAGCGCGAGAGGTAGTGTCCTCGAGCTGGTAAGTCTGCGTTTGGCCTTCGATGAAGTTGGATTTGAACGCGGCACGCCAAACAGTAGAGTGATAACATGCCACCTGGCGAGAAACAAAAATTAATTAGCATTAGACACTTGGGGAAGTTTCAGACATTGTGGGAAGATTCAATCGGAAGATTAGTACAAAATCATACCTCTTTATGAACTGTAAATTTCGTCTCAGTCTTCTTCCTCCCTTTGTTTTCAACGACAATGAATGTGACGAGAGAGTTCGAGTCACTGTAAACACATCAGTTTGGAAGTCGGAATGATCTGAAAAGGGATTTACGCTTACGAGAAGTCTGGAGGAGTCGCCTTGTGCTTCTTTCTGGGACCTTCACTCTGCGACGCAGGGCGAGCCTTGCTGTCTTTGGACGAAGGTATGCTGCCCGCCATTGTGTGATGGACTTTTGTCGCAGAGCTGAGCGGAGCAGCGGTTGACAGGTTGACAGAATGATAGTGGATGAAGATGCGAAAGGTTGAAAGAACAAGAGTTGAGGTTGGGGGTTCTCGAGGAAGGTAATCAAGTCTCGCTTATTTTGAGGGCGGTAAGGAGGGTTAATGAAGGCAAGTGCGAACAAGGTAGAGACGCAGCAGAAAGAACAAAGTCAAGTTGAATTAGACAGGATATGTAAAGAAGCAGCACTTTAGGAAAGTATTTCTTATTCAGAAGGAATTGTAATTTGTAATTCGAGAGTTGCGAGAGTAGCAATTATTTACTGCCATTCACTATTTAGATATGCCTCCCCTTTTGAAAATAATGTTTTGATCTCCATCAGATTCTCTACCAGATGAAGAAGCCTACTCCGCAATGAGGAATTGAGACCATTTTGACCTCCTCCCCTCAGCCACGCCCCGTGCAATTATATTCCACCAAGATGTTCTTCTCTAAACAAAGTTTTGAAGCTGTTTAAATTCACACCCATCCTTCTGACATTATTCAATTAGTAAATGTCTCAGAAAATGAGAGAATACTGCGAACATACTGTACCATTCCTTAATTTCTCTCGCTACCATCATCTTCCTCCTCCTGAACCGGAACAAAGAATTCAAAAGGCTCAACCATCTCTGGGGCGGCTCTTCGACCCGTATGCCAAATCACCAAATCCAACAAGAATTGGCGGGGCAGGCGATGTTCTTTAGCAGGCGCAAACGCCTCTTCCTCAGCCTGCTTGCCCGTCATATCAACAAAGAACTTCCGCAACTGAGAGCCTTGTGGCGTATTGTCATAAACGTAATGGAGACATCCAACAGGAATGGCGCACGTTTTGTCGCTTAGGTTCTCAATCGTCTCTAGGATGAGATCTTGTAAACTCGGCATAGCTAATCGATCAGCAAGAACATAAAGCGCAACTAGGTTCATGTCTTGCAAGATTTTGCTGTACTCAACGTCGCGGGATACAGGGAACCAGTTCTCATCGAAAGGTAGCAGTGTGAGTTTTTGGTAATAGAGCCATTGAACCAAAAGTTTGAACACGCCCTCCGAAACGTCATCAAGCTTATACGTCTGCATCTGGCCCTCGATAAACCCGCTATTAAACGCAGCATTGAGAACCAGGGAGTGGTAGCATGCAATTTCCTTGTGAACAATGAATGTCTTCGGCTTAACATGTTCATTTTCAGGGCCTATGAGAAACGTGACGACGGTGTCTGCTTGACTAGGGTAGAAGGCAAGTTAGAAGATGTGCAAGATGAAATATGGACTGTACGCACGAGAAATCAGGAGGGTTCGCTTTATGTCGTTTCCGAGGGCCTTCATCTTGCGGCAAGCTTGGAGACTGTTGGGAGGTTTTTGGCGGTGTAGTTTTGGCCATAATGCGGAGTTGAGTTAAAGGATTGTTGTTGTTGCGAGTGTAAGATGTGTTTCGGTTTATTCGTGAATATAAGCGATTCATAAATCTCCTAGTTTATTCATAAATCTTAGTTATATTCACGTATAACCTAGTTCGTTTATGAATCTTAGCGCATTTATAAATAAACTATTTTGTATATGAATCTAGTTTATTCGTGAATCTTAGCGTGGATTCACGAATAAACTGGCCAGATTCATAAATGAACTAGGATATTCATGAATCTACTAGATTCACGAATAAACCAGAACAGATGCTTTTTAAAATGGCTGTAGGGACTTGCTGTGGTTTTGTGTACATATATAGACAAAATTGGCCAAGGTAGTATGGTAGTAGGGAAGCTTGAATGAAACTCAAGTCTCAGATAGGTGAATAGCTAGCTATTCAATTGCGAATCCATATCCGACATGCACTATGAAGTTTCCTTATGTGTCTAAGACTGTAGGTATCACAAATATGATCACTTCTTACTGGCTAGTAAGACTTGATTCTGGTTTCTAGCTATATCAGTTATGCGTGATAGTGCTATCATAAGGTTGCTGTTGCGCCGCGAAGAGGTTGAGCCCCTTCGCTTAGTCATTAGCGCTGGGTCACGTTAGCACGTGACAGTTGAACCCAACTGCCCTAATACGGAGTAGAGACATTCCAAACATCACTGAGGCAGTTTCAGAATGTTTAAACGAGAGACACAGTGTGGGGCGCCTCGCGCCTTAGACACCCACGGGTATATAGTCGGCTCCTGCCACAACTTCCTACAATGTAGCCAAACCCACACCTCAACCCACAACGCGCGACTCTCACACCCACCGCCGCCAGATATTGATTGCCAGCGCTAGCTAGTGTCTACTTTCTCCTCTGACGCGTGTCCCAAATTTGGCCCATATTACCATTACTACTAGGGGGTGCGGGCTTGCTTGCCGCGGGGGATATCGATATCTATCTAAGATATCTCAACCTAAATCCAGACATCACATATAATTCAACTCGACAATTATACATCCGATTTCTGTACGCGAAGTTCGACAAAGATATATCGCCCGATCGTATACTAGCCGACATTGATCAGAATGATATAGGGACCCACACCTCAGCTCCAAGTTCTTGATATATTCCTTCCTTCCCCGCCAATGCTTTAGAATGAGCCGCCTGCCTGCTATAACAGCGAGGAAAGAATGATTGATACAAAGAACCCTCGTCTTCTATAACCGGATGAGACAGATTTACATGTGAAAAAGAACGCAGTCACATGAAACGAAATGCAGACATGATTTAATCTGCGTGTCATGTCATTCAGCTACCTGCGTAAAATTACAGCGACAGATACGAAGCTGACTGGTAAACTGGCAATCTGGTATGAAGGACTCCAGTCCCTCGCCTGCAAGCAGTGGCAGGGCAAGAAGGCCACGCATCTGAAGACAAAGACAAAAAGTGAGAGTCATGAATCATAGTAAAAGTGCATCCCATCCGATCCTATCCGTTGGGACTGGCTGTAATAAGAAGCCAAGTCAACACTACGCTTCGCCAAGCTGTTTTCTTATCCCCGCTGAGTATCACCGCCAAGATCAAGATTATCAAGACACAAAGACAAGAATGAAACGTCCAGCGTACACTCCTATAACTTCTTGCTTCTTGTCCACCTAATTCCGCTTCATATATTTGACTGCCTGTGGGGCATAAAGCCCGCCTGTACGCCTGCAACGCCAGCATCATAGTATGATGTTACAAGAGTAGCACGCTCCCTGTAAACAAGAATGAACAACCAATGTGAACAACAAAGGCCATCATCCATCAATCCATGTAAAAGTCTCCCTTCAGGATTCGCTCTTGGAAAGCATCGGGCTGCTTTCTCGCAGGCTTGGGAGGGGGAGGAGCAGGGACCACCGAAGGAGGAGCCGGCATCTCACTCACGCTCTTCTGGCGCTCTTGGGCAGGCTGCTTGGCAGCAGGGGTGGGGTTTGAGAAGCTAGGACGCTGAGATTGAGAGACAGAGCTCTCAGCACGGGATCTAAGTTGCTCAGACCAGTTGAAGCCACCACCTTCACCTGGACGAGCGGAAACGGAAAGGTCAGAAGCTGTTCTGGGCTTTGATTGCGTGCTTGCCTGATATGCTTGATTCTGAACATGGGGAGGAGGAGTGGTGCCCCCGCCGTTTCCGGACCCCGAGCGTGAGCTCCGAGGACCGGATGGAATTGTGGGAAGGGCTGGGGCTGTGGTGTAGGAGGAAGATCTCTTCGTACCATTGTGCCTGTGCCTGGGCTACCCCCGGGCTGTGCTCGGCGAAGGGCCTGGGCTCCGAATGATATGCGGCGAGTGAACGGTGTGGTAGGGTTGCTACGGGCGGGACCATCTTCATCATCAATAGCATTCTCATCGATTGACTCTGAGCCAGCAGTTGAGACACTGCTTCGTCGTGCACTCATTGGAAGCTGTTGTGTAGGTGATGTTCCAGATAGACCGAGGGTTGAGATGGACATGCGGCGGCGTTGGTCTTGAGCTACGGCTATGGTGATGGGACCTGGCAGGGAGGCCGTGGGAGCCCCGGATGTGCTATTGGACCTGCCTCCGAATATGTTGTTGAAGGTCTGCTGGGTGACAGAGCTGCGGCGTTGTCGAGGGCCTTCGGCAGGAGGGCTGTTGCGGTCGTTATTGGACATTATGGACTTGTGTTGTGATGGTTGATATTTCAAGTTGTTTGGTATGGGTAAATTGATTGCAGGTTGAATTTGCAGTTATGGATAAGGAGGTTCTTTGGATAAGCCGGAAGTTCGTTGTTCAGCTTCGGGAGCGGGGCCAATGGCGTGGGGGTTCAGCACGGTCGTTGTGGTATTTCTTTGTGTCCTGGAATGATGCCCGTTTGTCGAGATGGCAGTACTTGGGCGGTTCTTTGTCTGTGGGTATTTTCGAAGCCTGGCGAATGGTGAGTATGGATCTCCAGATTAGCAGTAGTACTAGTTCGTGACAATCGTAATTAGGGGTTCGGAGTGCAGTTGGGTAGAGGAATTGTGATGTAGTTGATGCGGATGAGATCTGTAGGAGAAGAGAGGGGGGAGAGGGGAAGACGATATATAGAATGAAGATGGAGATGGAGATGGAAATGCATGGACCACTAATTAAGGTTCTTGACCCGCTTGCTACAAGTCAAGGATCCTTTTTAGTGGAGACCTTTACTTTACTTAGCCTTTCACACCTCCCCAAGCTTCAGCCAGTCAACAATCAGGACTTATCTTCTTTAGTGGGGCCCTGCCCAATCCCCCAAAATGCCAAGACACCTCTTTCAAACCCCAGAGTCTACTTCTTTCACTCCAATTGGCTGACTAGGCGAAGTGTCCCTATTTTCTGCGTCATGTCTATGGACTAAAGCAAGGGAGATCCCTGCGCTGCGTACAGAGGTACACTACAGTATGCTCATTACGCGGACGTGGTCTGTCAGATGTGGTGTGGTGTGGGAGGTTCACCAGGTGAAGACTGGAAAGTAAAGTGTGGGGTAAGAGAGTCAGTCTAGTACCGATTCGGCCACCAAACCAAACTTCAACCCCCTGCTGTTTCGACAACGCCTCAGCCGTTCGCTGGCAGCTTGGATCGTACCATCTGCTCTTGCATCGTGAACAGATCTCCACCGACGTCGAGTGGCCTGAGCTGAGGGATGGCAGTTGCATCCTAAGTACTGTACCTAGGTAGACACTCAACATGATTCCATCCAAAGGGTTCATGCGGGCACCCGTCGGCATGGGAGGATGTTTGAGTACCCGCTAGACTCGGCTTATAGATGCATGATACCTACCTACAGTACCTATAGGTAATTTACACAGCATGCATGCCGGCTTACAGAGCACTGTCAATGATGGGATAGGATGATAGGGTTGAACTTGGCCCAGAGGGTTGCAACCTTTCCCGGATAACTCACAGGATAACAACTCACATGTTGTAACTTTAAACGAACCTCCCCCGCATTCTAGTCATTGTGGAACCCTTTAACCATTGGCTACCTTGCCATCGTGCCACCTTTGCATTTGCTTTTCTCTTTCGTGTTTGCACTTCCAAGTTTCAATTCTTTGTGTCGCTCGGGGCTCTTTCAGACGTCCTCTCTCACAAGAGGGTCTTTGATCAGATCACAGCGTTGGATCGCCAAGGCGTAGGAAGTAAACACTCTCGGCATAGCCTTTCCTTTCCATGTCTCAATGGAAATTATCCATCTGTCGATCTTGAGGACCCTTTCGAATCATGCCATTTATCACCGTATTCTGCAGAGCCTAATCAATTCCGAGACAAGCCCTGGCATGGCATGATGCGCCGGGAGGTAAATTTACTCCCATACTTGCCTAAACGAGTGGGTTAAATCCTTGACAACTGCCATTCGTCATCTCCCGAATAGCCTGGCGATCCGATCGAATATTGCGTATCAGATCTAAATTGCTACTGTACTGCTATTCCCGGACTCCCTAACTGAAAGGTCACGCTCATAACCACGTGGAACTCACATGATGCTACCTATACCAGATAAACCCTTCTCTCCAGCCAGTTTAAAGAAGATTGAATTCAAGAACAAGTAACAAAATGTAACAGAAATTAGAGTAAGATATCCCCTATTTCTCATCTGCCCTGCTATGTCCTACTTCATCCACTTCTAACCCGGCGAATTGGAACGCCATCTTTCGTCTTTTTTGGCTGATCAAACATTATCTATCTCATCTATACGTTTCCGTAATTTTGCAATATGATCAGGCGTCGTCTTACAACAACCACCCACAAAAAATTCTTTCACACCCCTCGATCCCTCGCTCTCTTGACAATCCCA